>LUCH01001197.1:0-127442 GCA_013368495.1 Paragonimus heterotremus | reverse complement strand
CACACTAAGCACGACCGAATTATCATATTCGCATTACTCACTTGCGAAAGTGGTTGAGGCTTCACATACCACCTAACACAACAAAATATTATGACCTCATAATTGATCCATTCATTATACACTGAACGGTTGTGTATAACTCACTGTATGTAGACCGTTATATATAAAAGCCTATTTTTTGTACACAGATTTCCTAGTCAGCCATTATTCCTAACAAATTCTGTTAATCTGTTTACTCCTGAACTGAGAAAAGTTGTTCCCCCTATTTGCATTCTCTATTTTTCTCACCAGCGTGACATTTGATCTTCGTACTTTGACTGTGTGGCTTTTCTTCCATTGAGCTAATTGATCGTTAATCGTCTGCAGCGCCAGTAATCATTCTTAGCTTGGCATACTCATGTGACAGTTTGCCTTCGACCTTGTTGGCTCTGTTTGGAGTCAACTGATTTTGTCAAACGAGACTATCGTCGCCAATGATTGAGCTATGCCTATTGTAATTATTGATTCCTTCCCTTAATAGTACTATAGAAATATCTGGGTCCAACCTTGTTTTCAAGCTGGGGATCCGTTTTCAGTCTACGCGTAACTCAACTCTCAAACATGAATCGCTACCCACTTCTTATTTAATTCGGGTACTGTTCAACATCAGCGACACCTCTTAGGTTACGTAAAAACTCACTGCCGATGGCTCTCCTATGCCTCAGTCCTCATCCACTCCACATTAATTACTATATTCTGATGTCCCTCTTCCATCGGTAAACAGATAACTTCATCATAATATAACAATGGA
This sequence comes from Paragonimus heterotremus, assembly GCA_013368495.1. Classification (NCBI taxonomy): domain Eukaryota; kingdom Metazoa; phylum Platyhelminthes; class Trematoda; order Plagiorchiida; family Troglotrematidae; genus Paragonimus; species Paragonimus heterotremus. The sequence goes on along the minus strand of LUCH01001197.1, from coordinate 126,652 downwards.
TAGACAGCCAAGGGTTGGAGCATTTCAATGGCCCGTGGCACAGTATCTCTGTCATCCTACGGCCCGGATAGCTTCGGACGGCAACCTCGTTAGATTTTTGACAACTATAAATGAAGCAATAGTCCTTATCAATGCAAATTCCACCTCAAACTAGTCAGCGTATCAGACCTATCCTTAGGGTTATAGAGAGTTTAGCACGTGTTCAGTCCTAGATAAACATTTAGTACCATACATGGAGTAAACCTAAGAATCCTACATCCTACGAATCCGAATTTATCGAACCTCTCACCATCTGCCGGTGAAGCTGTAATGGTTATCGTCTCTTCTATGGTGCTACTGACTACAATGCTCCTAGGTATTATCTTAGAAACTCCAATGACTACGATTCTGGACCTCAGCGACTGGCCGGCTCGTCGTGGGTTAGATCCGTAAGACAACGAATCTGACCACGTTACGACCATCAGACAAGCAGTAGATCAGCTCTAGAGATGTACTCACATAGACCCATTCCAAGCGCTGTGTGCGTCTTCAGTAATATTTCCAATTAACTTCTCTCCATCTTAAAAAAGACCCCCAACCAAATCTGCCAAAAGCATTTTTAAGCTACATGGAGACAATCAAGACGACGGTGTCATAGCATCATTAGGATCAGAAACAGCCGTCACCTATGTGGAGCCCAAGTTGAATATATACAAAACTTTTACAAGTGAAGAAGGAGAAACGCATCAACAACGATCAAGAAATGCATTCGCTGACAATTAATAAAGGTTTCCGGGACTTACCAACTGCAGTACGGCGCTTGATGGCCCAGAGGCCTCTGACAAATGTCCTAAAGAAGTGTGACTACATATGGTCGTAACCTCGTCGTTTCAATCTCTGAAGCTGAAGTCACCCAGACAATCCGTTTACGCTCGGACCCGACTGCCTCCCACTCACCGACGTTGCTCATCTTCGGGTTAAATCACTGACAGCGTTTTTTACGTACCACTATTTACTGAACGACTTCCTCAACAGCTGAACACTGTTCGCATAACATTTTCACCTAAGATCTCCATCCCGCCTACGCCATCTGACTTTCATCCGATTTTTATTCATTCCGTGATCACAAGGTGGTTTCATAAGACCTTGTCTAATCGTTCGGCTCTTTTATTCCCCCCAGGTCAACGGCACCTTGGCTTCCAACTGCCAGATGGAACGTTTGAGATGATAATTATTCTTCATAGCTTGCTTCCGCATTCGTGTACAACGAACTGCGACTGTTTACTCGCCAAGGTTGGCATATCTCAGGCTTCTGATCACACATGCCTTAACCGTCTAATGAAAGCAACCAATACTCACGGTTCACCTACCATTTTCGGCAACTACTTAAATTCAGTTTATAAGTTTGGTAAATCTTATTCTGAGAGCTGCGAGTTCCTCCCAAAATGAGGTTTCAGTCAAGGTGACCCTCTGTTCCCCCATTGCTTATAATGACCTCGAATGAACCTCTCTCATCCACTTCCGATCTCGACTTGGCCTTAAATGCACCGGGCGGTCAGTTGAACTATCTGTCATATGCGGGGGATAGCATAGTAACAGCTCCCTCATAAGAAACACTGGCAGTCAGACTGGAGCATCTGCAGGACAATTTGTTTGAAATTGGTTTGACCTTGAACCACTTGGAGACCCAATGCAACCACATAAAAGGAGATGGAGAAGGATGTACCACTGGTCTCGACGACCGACCCCTAAGTGTAAATGGAATCATCATTTTACCCGCTTCCCGCACAACAGCATTCAAGGTTTTGGGAGTACGGTTCAACTGGAGGGGAAATTTACCAACAACTGCAGCTGTCGATCTATCAAAACTGCTATATGATGTGACAGCAGGGCCTCTAAAACCTCAGCAAAGAATCGGGATCTTGCGGATGCATCTACTACCGTCATCCACTAACTATGTCTAAGCACCCTCCACTGAAAGATACTAGTGTGCGAGTCCACCCACAAGCTTTCAGTCACAATGTAGAGTTCTGTTTCTTTTTGTTGCAAAGCGGCCGAAGTTATTTCTTCGGTATATGTTGCGTAACCACCAGAATGCCTGAGTTAACACCCTAGCTACCTCAGAAATTTAAGCTACCTTGTGCAGCAAATCACTTGACTCAACTGTACCCTTTTGCATTAGTTATGTGATCAAAAACGAGCTTTGTTCCGATTGTCAACAGCTTAAACCTATGTAACTCACTCAACGCGTTAGACCATTCTTCTTCGTAAAGTGTTATCCTTTGGGTAGTGTGAGTAAATATATTTAAACTCAGTAACCATACGTTTTTGAGGACGATTTTATTTCCAAATCACCTGTATGTCTTCTTTTCATTGAACGACCTGCGACAGGAGATGTTTTGAACTGTCATGCGGAAACCCGTGGTATGCACGTTCATTTTTTGGAGGACAGCTGACTTCTGCAAAAATTGAATTAGGTTTTCTAGTGTAAATCCAAGAGTGCTTTATGTCTGCTCTCATTCGGCGCCTGACTTTTGCCACCGTCGTGAGCTATGATAGTCTACAACACTGTTCAATTGGAAAAAATCTCAGTGCCACACAATACTATTCCATCCAGATGATGTGATTCTAACTAAGCCTGTATGTGCACACGGGTGGACGTATGTTTGGGCTGCTTCTCATGGGTTATTGCTTGGCTGTTCATATGTGCCCAACTGTAGTAAGGATCGCGTCTCTTAAATTTGCTGCCAATGCTTCTTAGACTTTCTCGTGCCCGATCCTAAAAACCAACGTTGGTTCTGATCATGAGCAACAGCTGCCGGCTGATCATTGTAGGCACACAGAGCCCTAAGATTAGTCACACATGAGTACCGCTTACACTTGTCTGATGATCAACAAACTCCCGTCTCACTGTTTCGGATAGAGTAGGAACAGAGAGAAGCAAAATTATAGTCCAGACAACCACTACATTAAAACTGCTGTACAGAGTGCTGACCGCTCCATGTATGTCTAATCAGTTTAGGGAGTCTATTTTTCCACCCAGAACCGCCTATTTCTTCGCAGAAAACGATTTATCTAATCAGGATGACCGGAAATCTCGTGAACTGCCGAGAGGTAACCCCCGTTGTTTTTTATCTGTTCGACTCTTATTCCACTATACTCACTGGTGCCCTTCGATTTTCGGTTTCGAGAAAGTTTATAGGTCACTATGCACTATATAACTACCATACAATTTTCTCATTGTTGCATGTAGCTTTGAGGTTATTTGCACCCGTCTCTTGGTCTGTCTTGGGAGTAATTACGGGGACAGTTGCGTTATTTTTGGGATCGAGATTTTCTGTGTTAATTATCACGAGGGGGAGAAGCCGATTTCTGTCAAGGCCACTACTATGTCGTGGACGAACCAACATATTCTTTCGAGGGTTTACAAACCACTTTCCAATCTAGAAGGTAGCATCATTTCCATACCTGTTGAACATCCTCGTACCAACTGTTCTGTCCATTTTTGTTGTCCATCCGTACTGTCTGCGTCATCAGAAGTAACACTGAATGATAACATCACAATCGCAATGCACTGTCCCAAAAAGGGCAGTTTATAATGTGCACTGTTCACTACTAGCGATTGCTCTTAGTGACCGCCGTGTGTATCTTTTATTTCGTTGAGGACTACTCTTTATTAGTCTTTTTTTGTTTCCAACATCTTATGTACGACAGTAAGGTGGTGAGTATTACATTAGTGCAGTACTTAAGAAAATCGGAGGTTCGGCGATTCTGTGTCTGCCTTGCATATCGATGAGCAAGTAGCGGTGACTCTATGTTTCTCTCACGATGCAAGGTAGAATAAACGCCTTTGCGGACGAAACATTGTATTCGGATTGATTGTCATCTAGGCAATAAGAGAGTATTTCTTGTTTTTTTTCTGAGAGCAGTAAATTCAGGTGAATAAACTTACGAGGTTTTGTGCTTCTGCCGAAATTTGGCTACTTGGCAAGACCATCATGAAATCCGATACATTTTCACTTTTTGGGAGTGTACTTACAGAACTTGCACTTTCTGTGTCCACCTGACCGATAAGACAGTGTTATCACGGTTACTGGTTTTTGCACAAAATGTTTTCTCGTCGTTCAAAAGAGTGAAGTAAAATGTGATGTACTTACATGTATTTAAGTACCCACCCGATGACCAAATTCAGTCTGGGTCACTACTAGTGGTCGCGTTACAGACGTAACGTCCTTGAGTTTTGCTTTCCGTCTCTTTAACTTGGCATATCTGGACATGCTTGAAAAATCACTTGCAACCGCCGGCAATTCATCTATACACCACTTTTGATGTCCACATTCACACTGTTTTATTGTCTTCACAATGTTATATCCACTGTCAAACGTAAAAGCACGTCAGCCCATTGAACCTGACAGACCGCACTAAGTTGTATAGACGAATAGGCGATAACAATGAAAGTAGCGACTCCGGTCTTTGTCGTTACAAATGAGTTTGAGTTTACTGTGAATTAAGTGATACTCCCTCTGTTTGTTAAGGCTGACTGTGGATATATTTTAATCAGAAGAGACTTTGTAGTAGTAGAGAGGAAAACACTAAATACAATATCTTCAACTAAAGCTGACTTACTAATTGCAAAGATTAACCATAACTCTAATGGATCGTTATGAGAAAGAACCGTTTCTTGGCCCCTGGCAAATCCTCCCATGCTTGCTTCGCATTGAAAATTACCACAAGGATCGAAATTTCTAGTGGTTTAATTGATTTTTGACAGGATCAAATTTGTGTTTCCCTTTTTCTCAATCGCTTAGTCATCGTTAACTGAACTCCAGCTTATCATTACACACTCGCTAACTGAGCGCACATTTTCACACTATAGTAACAAACAGAATATTATCAATTTCCATTACAGTGTTGAGGATATTTTCAATATCTTTTTTATCGACCTATATGTTTCTACATTATTCACGGCAATGTTGTTATTCCTCGCCTATCTGCTTGTCCCATGACCATCCACTCGCCAACTCTGTGCTCGTATTCTACCTAAAGCTGCACATTCGATCATTCCCATATGTTCTTCTGTCAGAGTAAAATGGTCGCTCTGAGATTCGAACCGATAACCATCGCATATGATACCAAAAACCTTATCCGCAGAAGGGTTATCAGTTTGAATCTCGATCTGGTCAACCTCACTTCACGAGTCCTAACAAGGTCAAAATCTCTAATCATGAAATCTTCGCTTGAGATTGACCACTGAAAGACAATTACAGCTTTCCGTATGCACTACCCACAGTGCGGCAGCACTGTGAACACTGAACTAACTAATTCAGAGATGTTCATATACGTTTACAGGACATCATGCCGTAAGAAAAATTAGTCTGATTGTTGTCCATAGTTCATGTGTATATCCAAGCAAAAATACTGGAGTAACCCATATGAATATTGCTGTTATTGTCACTTAGTAGTAACCAGTAACAGGATGGACTGTCATCATTCGATACAAAAAGATCACACAACAGACTGAAAATGGTTGTCAGGGTAAAAACGTCAATTCGGGAGCTTCACTCAATAACGATTTGACGAAATAACGAACGCTGCACATAATCAGAAAAGTTTTTGAAGTTAAGTTATTTGTGGAGGCATTCAAACACGTGAATGGAAGGGTCGGAATCCATGGAGATGTAGATGTTTTCTGTTTTGAATTGCATATCTTCGCTGATGGCCCGCTGGGGCTGGACTACACGGGCAATGACATTTCCACACACTCCAGACAAGTCGATTACAATGCCTGCTCTTTGCTCATCGGGAGCCAGCAGTGGGTTGTCAAAAACGATCACGAAAGCCGGGAATCCTACAGCTTTGCGAATAAACACTTCTAGTCTCTTGCTTTCAATCTAAAACGAAAGTGGCACATAAAACAGAGATGTGTTTTAAACGTGACCCAATTGATCCGTGAGTAGCCTGGTGTATACTGTCTCAAGCAAAATAAACACCGCTGGGACTTGGACAGCCTGAACAAGAGTTGCCAAATTCTTTCCATGTAAGCAACCAATTGGTGCGCATTTCGTCAACAAAGTCAAACTTCTGCACAGAGATCGTCACACGTTAGGTCTATTGACGTATAGTGCAACAAAACTCCACCACACACATTGCTGTTCTATGACATCCCGAAGTGACGTGTGAAGATTCAACAGTGGTTGACTCAAGAACGAACTACTCATCTGATGAGGTACAACTTTGTTAATAAGGTCTTGAAACTGAGCTTGGGCTCTGCAAATAACCAAGTGCGCAACATCGTTAGTGACATCTAGTCGTGTACCAAGACCGGTGTTTTTATAAAACGCGGCGTATACGAGATATGCTATGTATGGAGTTAGACAAAGTATCGTCAGAGACAGTTATTATCGACTGGTTGGTCCCGATCTATCATGGAGAGGGTGCCACTGTCACTAGCAGTTCGCCAGTCTTTCGCATATTTATCGATTATGGTTCCATTCGCTAAGCAATTTATTGTTAATGTTGCTATCATTTCCTACCTCTTGGTACTGATCGATTACATGACTTGTGTCAGATGCCGCTCATCTTTCTATTCAGCAGGTCGGTCGGCTCCACACAGCCTCTTCAAAGTCGACACGGGGATGATGAGAGAACAATATTAAATGGCCGATGGACATATATCGGGTGGACTAGTGAGTTATGATTGAACAGGTTAAACAGAAAAGTATGAGAGTGTTTGCTTAACAGTGATCGATTTAATGCAGGTCGACAGTAAGTCAGTTCACATAGCAGTTGTTATCCGGTCAACTATGAGAGATAAGTTGGTCCTTTTGAATCATATCGTTATTGTTTTGAACTATAGGAACTTGGGGCAAAAAACGTTTGCTATCATAATTGTCCATGTAATACGACCGGACATATCAAGGTAATGATGTTCTTATTAACAGATACAGATCTGTAAAAGAACTTAAGTCGTTCTGAAACAAAAACGCTACTGGCTTTATGGAGATTTCAAACTGACTGCATTGTTCATTTGGTGTACAACTGTGTACGGTGCTCGATGTGTGGTGTCCAATCAGGCAAACGGGTGACAGACACGAGTTCGTGTGGAATTCAAACAACCAGAGGAAGGTCATCTTGATCAATAGCGTCGAGATACTTGTTTGCCGTGTTCTAATTATGATGCCAACTCCCGTAGAACGTCACTCTAATTATTCCATCGGCTGATGTTATATATGTATAAAATTGGTAACAGTGGACACTTGCTGATCTTTGGAGAAATCATCTGTACTGATCAGCTCGCAGATGATCGTCATAGGCCTATAGCCGATGGCCGTAGGATCGCGTACGATAACCAGCCGACAGGTAATGGTGCAGAACACACTGCACCACACTCAGCTGTGTCTAGTGTTATATATGTCTCGTGTCATCAACCCATGAACTCGAATGCAGAAATGATGCACGCATTCACGATACCTAGTCGACACTTTGAGAAGCTCGAAAATCGCAAACTTTCCAAGGGATCAAAACTTCATCTAACTTTTCACTGCTGCCAATACTTGGTTATATATTTGGTTGGCGCATTCCAAGTAGTGTTTCTGATTTACTCGAAAAGAAACCGCTGGGTTACTGTTCCCATTCCAGGTCAGTCTCGTTTCAAATATTGTTTTCCTCCAGTTGATGACTTCCCTCAGTCGGTTTCTAGTGAAACACCTCATTTTATCCACCTGACTGTCTTCTTAACAGCGCACACAGATTCCAGTGTTTGTAACCTTTCTCAGGCTCCTCAAATTTGTACATCTCCAACGAATCCAACTCACCTCTGTGTTTTGGCGTCGCGGAATGGAACTGCCTGCAATCGAACAAGTAAATCTTCATGCTGGTGCGAATGAAGTAGAGGAATGGGTGGAGAGGTTCGAATTATGGTGCAGCATTCGTCGTGATGTGAAGAAGGAAAACTAATCAACTTTCCTCGTTACAGCTGGTGGTCGTGAACTATATTCATTACTGAAGAATCTCGCGTACCCAAACGCTCCCGCATCATTACCGTTCGAAGAACTAAAGAAACTTCTATTAAAGCATGTGCTTCCCGTCAATTTTCAGGCCACAGAACGGGCGAAGTTCAATTCCGTAGTGCGTTCAACAAGCACGAGTTTTCGGGAGTTCATTCTACAATTGCACAAGCAGGCTGCCCGTTGCAACTTTGGTGATAAGCTAGAGGAGCATCTGCGTGATCGATTGATTGCTGGCGTCAACGACACGGATCTCCAGAGGAGATTGCTGGTCAAGCAAGACATGACATTTCAAGAAGCCCGAGACATCTGCGAGCAGAAGGATGATGTCAGTGCTGCTACTTCTGAATCGAACGTTATACTATTTCAGAAGGCCAAAGCACATACTCCCACCAGAAGTCAACCAGCGAACAAGTTTTCACGAGCTCCTCACGTACCCGCCATCAATCCCGGCCCAAAAAAGGTGAACAAGTGTTTCTCATGCGGTGAGTTACACTTACGATCATCTTGCAGATTTCGTAATGCTATATGTCATGTATGTGGTAAATCTGGACATATTAAGAAGGTATGCAAAGGCCAGAAATGCCACCTGAGTCAAGTTAAGGAGACATACGATGTAGAACCAGTTACTACTGTTTATTCATTACAACTGAAATCCAGGGATGCGCAGTATATTCACAGATGCCTCAAGTTCAAGTCTGGATGTACGTGTGAATTCATTTTGGATACGGGAACTAGCGAATCCATTATCTCAAAACCACTACTAGATCACATGGCCCCTGATGCTCAGCTGAGATCAACAACAATTGAAATACGTGGAGTTACTGGTCATCGCTTAGCTCTGCTAGGGGAGACTGATGTAATGATGGTTGGTAAGGATAACAAGCTGATTTCAGTACGATTCTTAGTGTCAGAGGGATGTCCAGCTATCCTAGGATTGAAAGCTTTGAGGCAGCTCAACTGTGATCTTTCACTAACTGATAATCACAAGGATGGAAATGATCAAACTCAATTACGTAACCCGGTTGTTCAGCGTCCTCACAATTCAGGTGGGATGAAAGCAGAGCCAACAACATTGAAAGTGCTAGTGGATCCGGTTCTTCCAAAACACCGAAGTTGTTCTGCTCACCTACGGCCTCGATGGTCGTTTCAGAGAAAGCCGCAGAGAAGGCGTCGAAGATTAAAGTCGACAAGAAGAAACAAGGCAACGGAGGACGCAGAATGTCTTGTACCGGAAGAGTTCGATGCGTCCAGATCAGTACGGTTAGCAAACGTGAATGGACAGGCTTCTCAAAAGGGGAAAGGTTGTGGTGAAAATCTACTCGATTCACCGCTAATCCAAACCCCGACACAATAGGAGTTCTAACAAGGGACCAATCCAAACGTCGCGTTGAAGATACTACACCAGGATTGGACGAACAGTTTCAATGTTACGCCTTCTGTGATTCGCTTATTTCTTTGTTCCCTATTACACCAATTAACGTTCAGTTTGTGACTTTGTATGTAATAATACGATCAACCAATGAGTGACTATGATTTCTTTAATACTGTTGTACATCAATGAATTCGGCTTCTTGTCTCATGAATATGAACTGCTTACTGCAACCAGTACGAGGTCTTCTCCTTATTACTTGCGTGGGAGGTTTCAATCCGAGTACGATTTCTAGGGCTATTCGAAGTCCCTAATTCCGAGTATTACAAATTGGCGACGCCACAGTGCACGTTGCTCGTCTGGGCACGTCTGTGCATGCATATGTTGTGCGTGCGTGTACTATGCAGCTGGACATTGAGCACCTGCTCCCCTGCCTCATCTGTGAGTAAGGACGTCGTTTCCACATGTGTGATCGCCTTGTCCAGATATTTGAAGCGTATGTCAATTCATGTTGTTGCTTTTGCTTTGCTCCTACGTTTGCATGCGGCAGTTACTCGCTTGTTACGATACACCAGCTGCTTTACTAATGTCCTTTTGGACTTATGGAACACAACAGTCTGCAACCACGCCTTGGTGACGGACCATCTACTACTTCCTTTCCGTCTATTTTTTCACACAACCATTTTTGAAAAACCTGTCATGTAACCTTCTCACCAGTGACGCACGAGACATTCTTTTTTGAAAATACCTTCGTTCGGTTTCAAAACATGTTTATCTTACACTGTGCCGTGATGGAATTATCTCGACTAATTATGGTTTTGAAATATACAGTATAGCAAACAAGCACATTTTCAGTGATTCATCATCAGGTTAAATAGATCGCAATTTTACACTGTCCACTATACTTCCAATTCGTTTGTGTGCTCATGTCTAAAAGATAAAGTGCATATTTCTGTTGCCTCGTTCTGTGTATACTCATTCACTTGACCACACGACCAGACATCTATCTGAACTGGTACGTGAAATCCATTCAGCTTGACTCAACAGTGGAATGCACCTAGTGCATTCGAATCACTCTGTCAGTGATACAGACGTATTTCGCCCAATCTACCGAGGCGAGATAACTAATCGAGAGCAGTGAAGCGTGGGAATCTGCCCACAGTTGGAGTTATTGGAATTCACCTGTATAGCCCACTCCTGTGCGCCTACTGATTTGACTGACCTCACTGACCACCCACTTAATGATTCCCTTGTAAAATTGTGAAGTAGCTTATGATGTAATTAACGTGATAATGAATCACTTGAAACAAGCCTGTTCATCACACTACACTTCCCATGACTTTGCTGAGGATTTTTACGTAATTTCGATGTCTGCGGATATCAACTACATTATTGACTAACTGCAGTATTTGGCTCGTCAGTTGAGCTTCGATGTCGCGTCATCAGCCTATTAAACTGACTTGTTGGACTTATTACAACGGAACTTCTGGGCTTGTCACGTTTAGACAACTTAACCGGTGATGCATCTTCTGGTAATGGGCATCAATTGGGTTGTCAACAGCTTATCCATCATGTTTTTAACGTATGGGGATAGAGATAGTGGTGAAGACGACGATGATGATGATGGTGAAGAAGACGATTGATTCGTTTTTTCACAGCCGGTGAACAGAACATTAGAAGCCGTCGACCCTACCGTCGAATAGAACGCAGCGTTTTGCACCGCCTTGTTGAATTCGGAAAATTTTGACGGGCACCTTGTGATCTGACAGGCTGTCTCCGCAACGTGAGCACATTGTTGAGCATTCGTTGGGCTACCTTTAGGGTGGGCAGCGTACTAATTGGGTTTGGCCGAATTGTCCGTCAACGTGTGACACCTGTTACATACTTGGGGTAGGGCCTGTCCAAGTCTACACAACAGCTTATTTATCACACTAGTAAGGTATCACTTGACCCAGGCAATGGGGGGCGGTGGGGTTGGAGAGACCATGTGTGGTGGACTGTCAGGCAGGAAGTGTGAACATCCCAACTCTCGGCGGAATACCGAAACACAGGAGGAGGTGCGTTCAACAACTCACAGCGAGCGGATGGAGGACGGCGTGTGTAACCGGATGAGTTATCGCTCGACCGGATCGGACCAACGGGCGAGACGTGATAACCAAAGTGATGACCAAATTGAAGGTGTGATTATTCCAACACTCGCAGGAATATCTCGACACGGATATGGAGTACGGTCAAAGTCCACAATAGGTAGACGGAGGACAACACGAGCGACCGAACAAGCCATCGCTCAACGAAATCGGATCAACGGACGAGGAATAGCGGGCGGAAAACCCCCGGATAGAAGGCGCCAATCACACACATAAACTGGGTAGAAGTGCACACGACGTGTGAGCGGAAACGGGGGTGGGTGGTGGGGGTGGTGTTGTGGACTGGAATAGTGATTCAAAATCGCGAGCGCGCATGTGGCATGTTAACTAGCGAGATGGACAATAAAGATTGTGATTTATTGGACGCCTTTTCGCTACACACGTTAACGCGTCTTCCAATGAGCTTAAAGCCCATTCTGCCTACCCATGCGTTGCGCACGCTAATTTCGAGTGAGCCTGGGGTTTGCCAACACTCGAATCCGCTCTGCCGTGGAAGGGCTACGCGACGGTTTAGATGAGTTTGAGTTACCGCATGCAACGCATGTGCCGAATGCACCGCATGTACCGTATGTACCGCATGTACTCACTATTAATGTGATTACTGTCTGTCTTGCATCGTGGTTGCATGAAATACATTGAAATGCATTAGATGCTTCTTCGGTCATCTCATATGTGAAGCCCCCGTTTATTTTACCCATTGTTTTTGCCACTACACAAGCGTTACCAGGCTTTGTGTGCGCGCCTTCGGACCCTCCATTTGTTAGTTAGCTTACACGGTTGAAAGTCGTGCTTATGCGTACTAAGTTATCGCGCTTAATCACGTTCCTGATACCAGACCAACTATTTCTCCATGAGAACAAGTCCTGTGGACAAAACAATTTCAGTCGGTCTATAAATTGTTTCTCTCCAGCTCAACAGCACCAGAGATATATGATGTTTTAGGAAGAATATTGAAAACTTTCATCACGAAGCCCTCTGTCCATCTAAAAAACAGTAGACACATCTCATTCATATTCGGAAAAACGGCGTGCTTAGTGAAGTTGACTAAAGAAACTCATCAAACTAGGTCGTGTAACTAAATGTGGTTTACCCAGTGAGACTAAAGATGGTCAGTCAACTTCTATTGATTACAGACACTTGCGAGGTGAGTTGATCCTCTCCCACAAAATCCCCCACCCACCAGGGTATTGGTTGATCTGCTTCCACTAAAAATGATAGAAGTGAGGGGGCATTTTTTGAGACAGAAATACCAAATGCAACAGCTACTACGTAAGTGGTATTTCTTTACAGCTTGGATCTGTCTCGGTCAATGTCTAAAGTTGACATACATTAAACACCCAAAACTGATGAAACAGCACACAATAGGAAAAACATGCAAGACAAGTTTCTTGGTCAAACTCCTAAATCATCTCCATCTTTCACCAAATGTGTAGAATGTTGCTCCAGTGATTTCCAGTGGTCGGTGTGGACATAGGTAAACTCTATTTGACTTCTGATATAAAACGCACCACATAGAAGACGCGTCATGTGGACAAACATGCACTTCCAAAAAACATACTCAGAGTACCAAATCTTCACGTGAGGCGATTCTTTAAGGTTGAGTCATTCCCGGAGCCCATATGGAGGGTTAACTTTTAAGGATTGAAGGATACCGACTCAGAAATCGGTCGATCCGTTTGGATATGCACGGTTTTTCGTTAGTGATTTGTTGCAACCGTGAGCGAGGCGTTCAAAGTTGAACCGGCTTAACTACAGTATGCTGCGTTGCTTCACGAATAAAAATTTGCACTGTACTGATGATAAAGTGATGACGATTGCAGTGAGCAAGAGCTATGTCTTTCCCGCCTTCCGCCTTGATAACTAGTGTTAGTCACTGGCAAGAATCCCTGATAATATAGAAGAAAGAGAACTGTAAAGTCTAATTCAATTGTTAGTTAGTTTTACCGTTTATCTCAGACTCAGCGAAGTTCGTAGATCAGTGCCGATGTTAAGAAAATCGAAAGGTAAATAGATTCAATGGAACTTACAACGAATTTCTTAACGAGTTCTGTGTTTAAGTGCAGTTTTGATTCAGATAAATTGATTGAATGAGAAAAACGAGCACCATCCTTACCATGGTCATAATTTCGAATTCACCCCAAAGTAGACTGGGAGCAGCGCGCAATTTAATCAATTTTTTCACCACACTGAAGAGGGTGGGGCCTCGTCCAATTGCAGTAACAGACTGAAAGATAAAAATAAATTCACAGATAACCAATGAACAGTACAGTAAAACGACAAACATCGCCAGTTATCAATATTTCGTTTACTGTTATTGGTCGCACACCTTAGAGCAGACAATTGTATGTCCAGTTATATGTGTATACACTATAACAAAATTGTGCAATCATCGGTCTTTCAGGCACAATTTAAGTTAAATTTCCATGGTGTGTACATAGTAGCAAATGGATGTCATACCAAAAAGCGGAAAGCTGAACAAATTGTACACAAAATTAACGAAAAGTTTTAACAGCACTACGCAGCCGTCATATGTTGTTTGATTCGCCAAAGCATTGCCACGACTTGCTCGTTCCATTTCGCTTTAGCATTACACCATTACCTCAGTTGTGCAAAAGTCCGAAATGGGAATTTGGTATGTTGGACCTCAGATTCTCACAAACTGGTATTTAAGCTACCGTCAATTTAACTGTCAAGCTGTACAAATTGACATCTTTGTATAGTTTCCAAAATAATAAGCACCACAGATTTTCAACCAGGCTGAGATTAGGATCATAGATTAGTCAAGCAAAGACCTAAATCTCTCGAAGAAACAACCACCTCATTTTGACATCGAACAGATGAACTGGGTGATTGACACTCTGGAAAAGATTGCCCACTTTCCATATTAATGAAACAAACAGTAACCCGAAGCGTTCTACCGTTTGAACATAAGAATCAGTGAACTGATAATGGTTTATTGTGGCCAGTTTACCGAAACGAACTTTAGCCAGTGCTTTCGTACATCGGGTTAAGCTTCAAGTTGAATTCTGAAGTCCTTCTTGTTGTGTAAACGTTCTGTGGTAATATTCATCCTTCAAGTCTCTTTGATAAAACCGTATGTCGCTGTATGTACTCCTGTATCACATGTTTTAATGTTCTCAAGTAGCTCATTAAAGTGTCTCTAGACATATGGATTCATTCTACAGTCTTTCAGCTGCATCTGTTATTACTCTTGTTTCAAGTTATCGGCGCGGGAAGGGAGCTGTGTTACTCGCGTTGAACTGAAGAAACAGTAAGAAAAAAAGTAGATGACACTCATTGGTTGATTTGTTTGAGCTAGTTTGGAAGGTCTCTTATAGTAAACTTGAAATCGAGCTCCAAATGGGTCACAGAAAATACTTCAAATCAATTAGGGACGGAAGTGAATTGATGATCAGCCAGCGAATCACAAATTGTACTTAACTGTGTTTAACTTCTATAATGGATAAAAGGCAGTTCCTGTTGCCTGAAACGATATAATATTTAGGACCAGAACGTTGTAAAAGACTCGTCCAATACTAACGATTGTGCGAACAGCCGCTGGAACTTGACTGTTGATAAGCGTGGAAGGCCATCCACCATTCTCTACTTGATGCTTTCCTCAACTTCCCAATACTCTCCTGCCCTCCTGGACATATAACTGCATGAAGTGTTTTCTCACACCAGTCTTTCAGCTGGCTGCACTACGTCAGATTCATGGTTGATATACGTTCATCACAAACAATGTGTATACACCTTAACGGATAGAGATTTTTAAACACCGTGAGAATTAGGTCATCACTTTCTACTATGCTGAGCTATTGCTACTCTATATTCCCCCGTACTCGTGTCCCTCTAGCTATCCCCAAAATTAGAGCAACCAGGTATGTCGTGCGTAGAGATTAACAGCATGTAGAAGTCAATATCGGGTCGGCTAACTTAACTGACCGAGTGCAGTGAAGATGAACGTCATTCTCCGGACTTGGTCCAATCACTGAGGTCGCCACCTCCGTGTCAATCAAAGAACACTAAGAGCTACCATAGGTTTTCAACCTAGCGTGAACTGCCGTCTGATCGATCGCACCTATTACCAGGTTTCTCTCCCAAAACAAAAAACAACCAGCGAAACGCTTATTTAAGTAGTGTTTTTCTCGACAATTGAGCAAAATTTCTGTCAGTATCCAACTCTTCCGTATCCATAGCACGCACTGCAACGCTTTTGCTCCTGCTTCCTCACCTTCAAAGCCACCGCTTCATGAGTCGACTTTTCCATTGGGATTAGAAAGTCATCCAGTTCACTTGGTTCGCTTGCCTTCAAATCGTTGATTGTCAGGGAGTTTTCCGCCAGTAATTGTCAGGCAGCACCAACCACTTCATTCCGAGTCATCAAACGTGCGATAAGAACAGTCTGAAGCTGTTCTCGGACTTCTGGTGGCAAGCTCTCCAAGGTCTGGTTAATCAACATGCGTCATTCCGAATCCTGGTCTAACTCCGGCATGGCTATTGACAACGCAGCTCGCAGTGACATGGCGTAAACGAGAGCGTCGTCTCTTCGTCCAAGCCGGGAGTTCTTGAACCGCTGTATTTCCTGTTGACATTCTATAAAGCTGCTGAACCAGGTGACCAACAACTCTCTCGCGGCAGCCCATTCCAGCTTAGTGCTGCCTCCAGCACCACTTTCGCCCTATCCTTGAAGAACACCCTCAAGACCATTAGCTTCGCCCGGATAGTCTTGAATACGACCAGTTCAGTTACGTCCTCGAAGCTGTGTTCCATTACTTTCATATTTTTGTAATGGCTTACCATCCTTTGATATGAAGATGCATTTGAGCCAGAGGCCACAAATTTGTTGTCATCTTATGAGTTATCTATCGGTGACAACCATATTCCATCTTATCAAAAAATCCATCCGTTTAGCTTAGTGATTTCCCGCTGCCAGCTGTTGGCGAACAGATTATAACCGGGCTTCAATGCTTACTGAAGTGCTTCAAGTGAAAGCTCACAAATTAGTGGCCTTTAACTACTGTTACGAGCCAAGAATGGACTAATCTTGTAGTTTGCTCTGAACAGCTATAATGGCTATTATGCTATTCGGTGGTGATTAGTCGTTGCCTGCCTCAGCTTCTGTTCACAACGTCTGCAAGATCATGCTAGATTGTAATGTGTCAACTAACTGTATTTAGTGAAACTTCGGCAATCCTTCATCTTTGATTATTTTCTGGAAACGTGCAATGGACCTATCACCACTTCCCAGTAATATACATGTTTGACAACAAAGAGTATTTCTACAGATGTGGAGCAAAATATACCGCTGAGAAGCAAAACAGTGTGACAAACAGATACTATGGAAATCAAAAGCTTGTGGAAACAGGTGTGTCTCTAAGTACATTTTGTGGCTCTTCATTGAATCGTTGATAGTTGCTCAACAAATGTCGAGGCCAACTCATTTTAGGATGATTCATGGGACGTGAGATTACAGCTGCCTACGGAAACGGTGACTGGGCAATTCATTCGGCGGTAGCCTCGATTTCGTGTGTTTGGACTTATGACATTGTCATGTCTAATGAAATGGATTTTTCCCAATAGCCCGGTGAAACGTCACGCAGAGAAGCACGGAGGCGTCAACAAAGATCACATTGCTAAATATGAATCGTCGTGGCTATAACACTGCTGTCAAAACAGATTTCTGGACAGAACGAATTGAACGACGCCAGTGACAACTGACCGTTATGATCCAATGAGAAGGACCATTTCCAGTTGGTAGTGTTATTTGCAAGCTGAACACCCTCTAATTCGTAGTGGGTGTTCTCCGGATCACCATGTCACTTTCTGGTCCATCATCTCTCTGCACAGTGTAGACGATAACTTGACATTCAGTATTTTTGATTATTTGCCGTTTCCGAGCAATAAGCGACTGACTGGTCTGTGCATTCAGTTTAATAAAGTTTGAACTATGCACTTGTGGCTCAACACATTGTCAAACAAGTGTTAAGAAGCATGATGATCTGAAGTTATGCATCACTGCTGTGAATCTATTGGTTTGTTGAACAGCTGTTAGCAAAATAGTCCACATAGGTTGTATACAAACTGTTGGTTAAATTATGGTCACGAGTAGTCATCGTCGGTCAGCTGGTTTCGACTCAACATGCCAGGGATGAGACTACTACAAGCAAATCACGGCAATTTTACATGTCCAGTGGTTGAAATTCACACCCTGGAACAACGAAGCACGTTGTATTTGTTGCTGATGTTGTAACTGCTGTTAGGGGTTGTGGCACTGCTGCTGTTTATATCGCGTTACCGATCGACTACGCGACCTTTATTGTGTGCTGTCCATTCAGTCAGAGAATATTCACTTAGATAAATTCCGTCGGGTTCCTCACGTTGATCGTCAGGGATCATAAGCTGACGGACACTTGGATCACAGAATGCGGACTGATGAATCGTCATTGTAACACCGGAATTGAGATCGAACAGCACGAATGTGTAAGTTCAAGGTGGCTGATTCAACGATAAAATGAACAGTCCCACTAAGCTAACTGATGGCGAACTAGTCCATCCATGATCTGCCACCTGAAGTGAATTAAACTTCCGCTAGGTCAAAGATTCAAGCTGTAAAGACTTTCTGATGATCACCTCCAAGTATAGATCTTGATTTAAAACCCCCTAATCCAAACAATTCCACAGGAAATTTGAAACAATTGGTTCCCTTGAACAGTTTGAACAAAGCAGTTAGAACTCGAACACTGGTAGATGCAAGCATTTCGTGTTGACTCGTCAGTACCAAATTTACAATAACACGGGTGCGTTTTTTTATAGCAAACAACTAGAGGGGTTGATAATCAATAAGTGGGTCAGGATAGGTCATTAAGTCCAGGGAAGGGTCAATTCCACGAACAGTTGTTTCTGAACGCAAAGAGCTGGCTTGAGTCGATTGATTGCGACTGCTTCAGCAAACCGTAAGAATCTTGGGTTGGAATGACGTAACAGGACTCTGAATGCACAAGATGGATCGATAGTGTGGCCAGTGGTCAGGACGTGTCTAGCGACTGAGGAAGCTGGCTGTTTACGCGTTTCAGCAACATTGCCGCTCTTCGGTAACACGGATTTCTGCACCCATTTAGGTAAATGTTCCTTCATTCTGGAGCTCAGACATCTCTCGGTTCTGCCTATGTTACTTTCTCCGCAGTTACATACAACTTGGTAAATACAATGTGAAGTGGCACCGATAATCTGATCTCCTTTGACTGAAGACAGCGGTAACTTCAGAGTCCGAGCGATAACACTGAGTTCAGCTGCATTGAAAGTTCGCTTAATCGAGTTCCTCAACCGTTGTGTTGTTTGGTGCATGATATAATCACCCTTAAAAGGCAGCTCTATGTAAACCTTCTTTTTCTGTACAGTGACCACCTCTTCGGGTGGTACTTTTTGTCCACTGTGCCCATCTATGAATTCCAATCGCTTACACAAAACCGGCCTCCTGATCTAATCAGATTTGCGAATGAATACACCACATCGCCGTAACCACGGTCATCTCAGCCAGCACTGGGCTGTACCAGCATTTCAGACCAAATCACTCGGCCTCATCATCCCCATGTTATGACTATCACGGCCCCCAATAGATAACGCCTGACTGTTGACAGTCTCAGTAGGCGTTTCGGCGTTTGCAGGGCAACGCTGACCTGGCAGTCGGCATACACCAATGAGTACAGATGGACAAAGTAAAACTACGACATTTCCGTAACGGATTGTTCTATCACCATTCATGAACGAAACAGATTTACAAACTGGTAAAAGATCGACTGAAATTCAACAATGATCTCTGTGCCAGTTCCTCCGCTCGTTAAACCGCACATCCCAGATTCTTCGGCTTTAGGTCAACGCAGTCCGTAAGTTGTAATAAGAAGACGGATTAATGAAAGCAGACTTCAACGAATGCGATTAGGGCGACAAACGTGAAATAGCTCTTAGCACAACCGCATGCCAGCTGCCAAAGAGGACGAATTTTCATGGGACATCCCGTCGACTTTGAGAATTTAAACAAGCACTGGAATGGTCAGGTGCCATTACCACAGGTAGCTACTGATGCACTGTTATCTCAGGGAATGGTTATTTTCTAGCCTGCCACAATGAAGACGGCGTTGCTTTACCATACAGCCGCGAGCGAAGTTGCGGTACCTATGTCAGTGCACAAAATCTGTTACTGGTTTATATTGAATTTGCATACAAAAGGTAATATGAATAGGTAAACCGATTGGTTGGCTGCATCCGAAAAGTGATTAGCCTGTCACAGTGATCGAAGCTAAAAGACGCCTGCGGTTCAAACCATCACCCCAAGTGGTTTGCGGTGCACCGCTTGAGGTTCCACTCACACACCACGTACTCGGTGTAAACCCGAAATAATACGACCAGTAGGTATGTGAGTGAGGCCTTTGTGTCCAGCCGGCCAAAGCTGGTTAGCCAATTGAATGGCTAGCACGAAAAGAAGAGCCTTATCTCTCGGAAGATAAACACACAGACTGCAATGACAAGATTTGTACCAAGAAGAAAAATATGTAAAATTTAATACAAGAAGCATCCCGGTATACGAGTGCATGCTAGTGCATTCCAGAAAGGATATAGTTGAATAGGAAAACTTAAAGTTGAACTATGAAAAGATCAGACAGACGATTCATCATTCAATACACCAACAAAGCTCAAAAAAGAATGGGTAGATGATGGTAGACACCCGAATTTCTGAAAAGAGGAGCGGATTGGCTGCTAAACAAACATGATGTTGATCGATGCAATCATTAATGAAAAATAAAATGGATATGCTGATATGACCCACCTGAGCCTAATATACTCGCCGTCTCTTTGCCGAGGGTGCATTGTGAGCACGCTGGTGACCTACCAAACCAAGGCGGCTAGCGCATTCGCGGCCGCACACATCACAACGCCATATAGTCATGGCACCACGACCTATGGTACTGATGGTTCTCTTGCGTACCGCACGTTTTCGTCCTCGGCCCCGCAACAATTGCTCGTTGAACTCGTTGACATCCGTGCGAATCGTATTCCTCTAGGCTGTCCGGTTCAACGCTAAATCTTCCTAACATCTATAATCAATTTTACAGCGTGAAAGACTTACCTGCTCAACATCCTGATATCTCAGCCTTTGACTACCAGGATTTTACTTACCTGATCTCAGTTGTCCATACAGCAGCAGCCTCGGGGTATGGCCATCGTCCATCTGACGGACGTGACCCAGTTAACGAAGCTGATTCAACATCAACATGGCCCCCATCCCGTTCATATCCGTTCGCCGCAGTACCTCAATGTTCGGAAACATGTCAGACCACCGAATACCCAAGATACGTCTTAGACATTTGAAATAAAAGCAGGTCAGATAGTGCTGGCTCAGTGGTACTAATAAAGCAACACTCAGTTCGCAGGAAGTTTGGGAATTTGTGGAAGTCGAAGGTGATCTCACAACACGATTTTCCCATAGAATCTGGGGCACGTCATGTTGTGTTTTTAGGTTCAATACATCATTTGTACATTGTGACATAATATCATACAACCGTGTTATCAACACACTCGGTAATGTGAAATATTCTCCAGCTTTGTAGCCTTGTTATTCAGCTATGTCGTTCCACTTCTCGTCAATATGTATTATTCAGCCATTTTGAAAGTATAATGTAGTGATGAGAGCAACTTGCTGTACTATCGAGATGGACATGGACAGCTCATTCAAAAATGATCATTAAACTGAACTGTTTTATTCCTTACAATTCCGCTTTGTCCTTAAAAATGATATATGCTGTAGGCGAAGACCGTTTAAATTGAGTAAACACAAAGCATTCTCATCGTACGGGTTCTAGCTAAGTGATTATTGCCTAGGATCTCATGTCGATACATGGGTCTACTGATCGAATTGTACCTAGCTATGGGGGTAGCACGCACCAGAAAAGGATTGTTTATTCACAAACTGAACTCTCTAGGGTTGCTTCCAGGTGTGGTTTATGATGGATATTTTTATTTCACCGAAAGATTAAGAAAACCGTGGTGTCAGAGAGAGATACTGGTTGTGGTTACACTGGATTGTGAGTTATGAATCACAATTTGCTCAGTTCAGTTTCCTGGACGGCATGCGCACACAGCACGGACTGTACGAATTAGCGTACTGTAACCAGATTACACTCATGGAACTTGTCGGAAATCTGACAAATGAACAACGCATTCATGTGATTTTCACTTATGCGGCCTATGATTAAAATATAAGGCAGACCGTTAACGAGTTCACTGCAAAGCATGTAGGCACACGATCGGTAACCTGTATATCCATTATGAGGTTGATGAAAACGTTTGTTACAAAGGGTACTACTCATGACCCGCATTGAAGTGATTGACCGTGCACATCAAAACATGACTGTTCTGTTAGCATTGTTCTACAAATTACATGAAACTGCCTCGAAAAAAACGTCCGTCGGTTCGCTCAATAATATAACACATCGATGTTCGTTGTACACTGAATACTCAAAAAGCAAGAGCACAGGCCATACTGGAGTGGAGTTCGATCACAGGAAATTTAACTGTCGTATGTAGATGAACATGTCATTTCCCACGTGTCATTTATCGGGAACGGATATATATTCAACACTATTTACTGATGAAACATTATTCTGTCTGAAATTATTTATGCAGAAATCACACTTTGGGCATATCACTTATCGTAAGCCGTTTATTCCAACCCGAGGTTAACATGTTAGGGAGCAAATGTTGTGATACAGATAATGTGGCCCATCTTTGAAACACGCGACGATGGTAACCACACTCTGTACAATCATTTACAGTAAAATATTGTATCAGAAGGTTGTACTAGCTCTGGTACAAATGGCAGTACTTAAACATGTTTGATTTTGTCAGGATGTTGCAGCACCACTCCACGATCATTTGTACTGGAATGTCTGGATGAAACAGTCCATCTTTCGGGGATCGGTCGCGCTGGATCAAGGGAGTGTACCCCATTGTTGCCAGCAATCACTCAACCCGAATTTTTTCTATGAGGCTACCTGGACACGCAGAATCCACAGAGAACGTCTGCAAACACAAAAGAAACTCAAAATGGCCATAATTTTGAGATGCAATGCAATTTCCGCTAATACTTTGCGACATATGCTGTTGTTCTGCCTAAGGAGATTGCTTCTGTGTGAACAAAATTTTGGGCATCTCTCGTGTATGTACGGTTCATATACTAATGTTTTCTCTCACCTTTCTTTGCGCGATGATAATGTTGACCTGCCAGTCGAAAAACATATATCCATCGGTGATAGTCAGATTCGTATTATTTGTAGGTTCAATCAGTTCTGATTGAAGTGCGGAATGTGAGCAACCATGCGGCCGAGTACGATCTCAGTGAAGTAGCAGTTTGGTTCAAACATAGTGGAATACTGTAGAGTGGGTATCATAGCGTTGTGTTTTAAAATCTATTCCATCTAGACACGAAGATGCTGTGTGACTGTGAAGGCTAATGGTATTCATCACTATGTCCATGCTGTGTATGGTTAATCTGTGAAGTATAAAAATAGTTTCGGTATCGATAATCGTTTCCCTCCAAAACAGCACATTGTCATCTCAATCGTAGTCTACCATTGTGATCTAGTTCTAGCTAGTTACTGCGCAGAACATTACTCAGCACGGAGCGGGTATCCAGAGTACAAAACATCTCAAACTGCACAACATTTTTGAACGAGCTGTTCACGTCGTACTCAGTAACGCAACAGGTTGCATCCTTCATATGGACACGAAATATATTTGGCTCAATAACAAGATCATGAAACTGAGAAATGTCACACAGCGCATAGTGTTTTGGTAACACGGTTACGTCACGTCATAGTCCACAAATAGTGCGGCAAATCAAAAAGCACGGCATGAGATTTTGTGAGAAAATTGTTAGGCTTTAGTTAGTCTCTTACTAGTTTGTGGATTTATTTCGTTCGTGAATACTGACTTCTATCATCCATCTTTTATGGGGGTACTGTCATGATGGCACAATCCGTTATCGAACTATCGCATTGCAGTTGCGCACACTGATCTATGCCGACTTCCAGGTCAGCGTTGCCTTTCGAACGTCGAAGCGCCTACGGAGACATTTATTAACAGTCAGGCGTTATCGATCGTGGGCCGTGGTAGCCATAACATGAGGATGATAAGGCCGAGTAATTTGGCCTGAGATGCTGGTACAGCCCAGTGCTGGCTGAGATGACTGTGGTTAAGGCGATGTGGTGGATTTATTCTGAAACCTGACTAGATCAGCAGACTTGTATCGTGTAAACCGGTTTTGTGTATGCGGTTTGAATTCCTGTGAAATTGTTTTGGTTAGTTATTTTGTATCAGGGCTCATGCTGTCGGTATGATCGGTTGACGACCATGTTCACTCAAGGCTGTTTTTTTCTAGAATGACCAAATATGTTGAGATGCCAATGCTGTCAGCGATCACTAGTTTTGTATATAATTTTTAGCCAACCTTTTGCACTTCGGTCATTGTTACATTCCGTGCAATACATATATGGTCCTCATTCCAGATATCGTGTATGGTTTACACGTATCTATTACCAATGACTAAATGCGTCGATCATCAAAATATCCACTCTATAGTGTTCCACTACACACGAACCAAAACCTTACTTTAGTACGATAGTAATCCACAGTATGCTTTGTCAGATTCTGCTCACAGGTTGATAGTTTGCTGCAGTTGGGAGGTAGATCTTTGGTTGTGTATTCCTCTCTCTATGCTGGCTGGTGAAACATTGTATTAGACGGATTGTAGGTTTGAAGAGAAAGTGAATGGCATTGAATAGAAGGTGAATTCAACCAAACTGCTGGTTGCAATCATTTCAGAAACGAACACTGAAGCCCACTGAAACAACATTCAGTAAGACATGCACAGTCGATGACCTGTGAGACTGAGCTAATATAGCGGTTAGGAAACTTGCAGTACCGGTTATCTCTCATGTATCTGCCGATCGAGTATTATATTAAAACACCCAGCCGTGACTACAGAGCTGATAGTATCCGCTAATAATACGAATCTGCCAATTTACACTAGAGATATGGTGTCCTACTGACAGTTCGACATTATCGTCATGTAAAGATAAATGGAGGACGGAGCACTAGCGCATAAACCACAAATTCACAAGAGATGGTAATAATGTTATCTGTGGTTTCGCTTGCACAATAGCATTCCCCATAAGCATGACGACAACACACATCATAAAGTAGTCTGGCAGATTACATCACATTCCGAGATTATGGCCATTCTGAGTTCCCTCAATGTTTGTGTGTGTTTCACGTAGATCCTGTTTTTTAGGTAGTCCAACGTCGCAGAACATCACTAGCAGAACATTCATCCTTTAATATGCACGGCCGACGACTTCTTCGCATGTCATGAACACTGCCCGTTATAACAAACCTTTCAGCAACCTTCGAACTGATCTACAGGTAACCGATGGCGTATCCACATGACTTGCATACAATTCGCTAGTGGTCTTTTCCACAATTCGACCACAGGCGACATAAATAAAAGCCAGTTCAATACGCTGTCCAGCTGTCAGATTACCGGTACTTCATTCACTTACCTGTGTTCCAGGAGTGCGATCTGGTTCCAGCATGATAAACCGGTTCAGCCCAAGTTGTGCGCAACTGCTGTTTGGCAAACCGAACAGAGAAACTGTGACCCAACATCTTACCACGTACAGAGTCAGTGAGACACACACAGAAATCGAATTAGTCACCCCAGGGACCAAACCAGAACACCATCAGAAGCATCTATGCCTACAGTGTGTACAGTTCCAGAGAAGTCAGTATGCGAACAAACGTGATACTTGTAAAGAGTACGTTACACCCCTAACCCCGCCCAGCCCAATTCGATCAGTACTCACAGGTGTGATTATGCTACTCCAGTTCGTAATCACCTAACAAAAACCCATATGATGAGAATACTTTGCGTCGACCCGAACTAAACGACGGCGTTCGCATCCGAGATATACCGTTTTCTCAGGGCGAACGTGTTTCCTGAGAACAAAACACCTGAATCTGGACAATATGTTTGAACGAGCTGTTCACGCCGATCTCGGTTAGGAAACAAGTTGAATTTATCACGACACGGATAAAATGGTTACATAATACATGTTGACAGCAAGTGTAACGACACGGCTCAGTGACGAGGCCACAAAACTTAGGGGTGCTAAGCGATGCTTATTGGTTTCTCAGTATGGTTATAAAAAACGTCATATCAGACTCCACAAATGACGCGATGAACCCAAAAGCACAGCTTGACGTGCCTCAGATGCTATGGAAAAATCGTTAGGTTTTGATCAGTCTTTTGGTGATTTGCAAATGTCTTGATCCTGTGTGCAGCTTTATATTGTTCATCGGTTGGTGACAATTTATTGTGATGACGCAATCTGTTAGGGAAGTATCGTATTTTCACTTTGTCCATTTGTACTCATCGGCACATACGAGTTATTCGTTCGGTATTGTCTATCAAGCGCTGAAACGATTACAGAAACGTGTGTGATCATCCGGGTGTTATCGATCGTGGATCGTGGTGGCCAATGTACTGAGTCGATGGGGCCTGTCGACTGCATTGGAAATATACGTACACGCATAACTTACTCGCAGCCAGCTAATCTGACTGTGGTTTCGGCACTGTGTCCTGCCGGTTCGTTCACCCGACTCGATTAACGGGCGTGCCCGTTCTGTGAGCCTTTTGCTCTGGACCCCTGGTTTCGTTGCCGGTTTCAGAGGTCCAGGGCGTACTGTACGTGGGATGTTAGAGCCCAACCGGAATGCGCTTAAACAAACCGATGGTGATTTGAATATATATTTCATGATTTGTTAATAACACGACGTTGCCAGGTAATGGTAATATTCTACGGTACGGCTATCTCGGATGTTTTTCGACAGGAATGTCGTGACCAGTATCACGTTAACACAGAGACAGAGATGATAAAATCTCACAGAACAGTCCGTTGCATCATTTAGCAAAAAGCCGTTCCATAAACCTCGATCTCTACTGTCCAACTTGCTCGTTCCCACGCGCGCGCTCGCACTCATGAAGCTACGGTTTCCACCCCCCACTTCCTGTGCACTTGTGCCCATTTTGTGCGTGGCTAGTCTTCTGTCGGGGTTTTATCCCATGTCACTCCTTGTCCGTCGGTCTGATTTCGTTGAGCGATGGCTCGTCCGGTCACCCATGTTGTCCGCGGTCCGCTGACTGTGGGCTTTTGAACATACCTCACTGCCGCGTTGGGGTATTCTACCGTGTGTTGGAATACTAGCATCCCAGATTTGGCCATCCATATCAACTAGGCTCAATCTGGCCATAGCGACGTCAACAGTATCATCCCTCATAAACGGGCATCGGATTCGGCAGACCACTGCAGGCGTAACACGTTGATTTAATTACGGTGAACTCCATCTGACCTTTGTTCTTTTGTTAATGCAATTTCGGTTGAAACATACCAGACAGAGACCAGTCGAGATGGCTAACAACTAGAGCACTGCAATTTCCGTTTGGAATGGGGTTATTCTCAGTAAGTTTGTTAAAAACTTGTCTATCACAATGCTCAAACTTTTTGAGTACATTCGTATCTCGTTTGTTGGGTACATTCTCTAAGTTATTGGTCGCAAGTAAACGAGAATGACATTTTTGTTTAAAGTATTGCAGCTTGATAAAGTCTCATTCATCCGCAGATTAAAACACGGCTCGTGATTGTTGACATCGTGTTGTGGCGGATTTCGTCATTAGCGTCACAACACATAAATCCATATCTCCGGTTTTTATGTAAATTTTTCAATTATCGTTTCTAACTGGATGTAAGTATAACAGTTCAAACTACAGAATACCCATTAACCTGTATACATTTTATCATTCCAGCTTTTCCATCTCAGGTGACCAACTTCGATTGCATTAGTCAATCAGAGTGCCGGTTTCGGTATGTGTGGTCAAACTTGATCCACACCTCTCTCCACATTCAATTACGAGTTGTCTGTCTGTGTCTGAAACGATGAGATAGTCATTTGATTTCATACTGTACTCCGGTGATCAGTAAAACATGATCTAGTCTTCGGATATGTTGAGACTCATTGCACGTCTTACAGAATCGTAACTCTGACGGTGCAGTATCATCCCCCTTAAGTAGCTGTGAGTACACGCCGTTGGGTTTATTTAACAACCATGTTCCATAAGCCACTATGAGAGGAAATTTCAGCTGGCAGGTGTACTTATCAAACCTCGGACAGATTACAAATGAAGTTAGATGAAAACCGGGAGGGAATATTTTGCTCGTAGAACCTGCATTTCACTTCAGAACAGAATAACACTTTCTTGTTTATTTGGTGAAGGAGCATTTTTTAAACACTCCAGTGCACACCGAGATATATGTTTGGAGTCGTATCCAAACCCTTTCACCGATTTTTGCATAGTCAAAATCTCACTAATCCGACAGTTATTGTTTTAAGTAATATCGTTATCACGATTGGGCAACCTGATCGTAATCACAAGCGAAAGTGGTTGAGCGTTCACATATGATGATTCAGTCATGCCTAGTGTGACATCAACGGCACAATGGTCAATATGATTGCCTAATAAAAACGTGGCCGAAGTTCTAGTCTCAGACCTGGCAAAGATATGCACTACTGACGAGCTCTATTAAGAGAGAAACTCGTGTCTAGTGCTTCCTTTCGAAAGGGGCGGACTGGAAAGTCTATGGGAATGTGACGCCTGCGATCAATTGTGGGTGAAGTTCAAACTGAAATTAACTAAAACCCCGACTACTCATCAGTATTCTCGTTATCAGTTGAACAGCTGTTGAGGTATTTTACCGGTGTATAGTTCCACAAAAATAAAACGTATACGACAGCCCCAAACCTTGTATCAGCCTCACTGGAATGTTCTTACGTTTGGTTCTGTGAAAAACTCACAAGAAAGGTGCTCTGTAGTATCCGGTTTATTATAGACCAGTTAATCAAAGCAGGTGTCTAAAAATAAGCAGTGAACAAACCTCGGAAAATACAGCTTGGTTACCATTCTCATATTACGACCTACACAGTTTATCGACTACTCTTGTTTTCTATCATCGTCAAACTTTTAACTCAAAGATGCCGTTGGTTATCTTCACCAGACCAGTGTATTAATTGTCAAAAAGTTCGTTCACACGTACCCTTTAAGTCAGAATAAGCTTTTGTCATCCACAAATTTGTCAGACGGTTAACCTGGTATGTAAACTTACCTCCAAAGTTTCACTGACGCGATAAGTTTTTAGGTAGCTCGGAAATTGGTCAGTTCTGTTAGGGTCATTCGAGAACCTTTTACCGGTTTTATCCCATGGCATTGGCAGTTGGCAGGTAAGTACACTTTCATCCGCGCTTTCATACACATTGGGAACTTTGTTCATCGGATACACTTTGCCTGGAGGTTGAGCTATTTTGGCCAAACGGGTCCCCAGTTCGGAACCGTAGTAGACAATCGGAGTACCTGATCGAGACGGATAAAGTATCATAGACGTGTGGTTTAAATAAGTATGGGAATAGCGAGATACTATTACATGTTCACTGTTGAAACGTTAACGTCAATGAATGCGTTGTGATCGACCGTGAGTGGCCTTGAAAATCTAATTGTCATAGCCATTTTGATCCCCATTCAGGCTATCTCTACCTGATGTGTCCAAAGAAGGACGAAACCCGTCGTCAAGTGTTGTTTTAAGGATGTCCACCATGAAGGATTACAAAACACCTTCGAGCACTTGCGGCCATAGCAAAGGGAAACTAGCAATCCAAAATGGACTGTATCAGTACACATTAACGGGATGAAAATAAATCATCAGTTAATTACTAGCTGCCCTTCAAGGGATTGGCTACAATTCTGGACCGTTTGACCACCTAGCATATCAGTAATGACAGTCGGTACTGTCTCCATCACAAACTTGCCAAAACTTTTCGTGTACCAACCAACTTTGCTCACGTACACTAGACAACCAATTCCGATGGTGGGAAAGTGCGCTGTCCTTGTTCATTATGTCAGCTAAAAGCAAAGTTTACCAGTTTATTTAGTGGTTTAGGATTGTCAGAACCTATTCTTCCAGGATTGGACGACAAGTATGCCAGGCACGTTAGATACGGCAAAAATCGCTGTGGGAAAGCCGAAACCTGAGGATGTTCTGCCCAAGTGCTACAATATGTACGAAGATCAACTTGAAAAACTACATAAGTCTCAGATCAATATTAAGGTAATCGTCAACTTCCAGTTGGGTTCCTTCAGGAACTTACAGTTCAAGGGCAAGAATGGAAGGGGGGCCAGCTCAGCTACAAAAGGAAGGTACAATTATTCATGTACAACACGGCGGACTGGGAACCTCATTTCTTCTTTCTTTCATCAAATCACATGGACCTGTGCGAAAGTGTGGTGGTTCTAAATTAACCCTGAACCGTTTCCCCATGCTTGACAAATACCTCCTGAGTTGCATTCAGGCTACACTCGCCGGTGGCCAAACATTGAAAAGTTTGGTCTCACGCATACTCACTCCCAAGTGGAACTTGATGAGTCACCCCATTCTTGCGGTACAGTCACTAGGGCAACAGACCTTTTTCAGTACATACCGTTTAGTGCTAGTTCGGTCTCAGCAACTGTTAAAAGGCCTATAAACAATCCTGTAAAAGTTGTTCCACTCGCTTGTGCGTAAGTAGATGATCTGCGCTTCTGAACATTTGTACGCCTTACCCGTGGTGGTCGATCGTTTACAGCAAAACGGATTAAATATGAAGAGATTAAACAGTGATTTCTTCGATTCTAACAGTTATCTTCAGTCCCAACTTTATAAAAGTGAACTGTACATGTTAGATGAAAAACTACAACCCACTATTGATGCACGTACTTAGAAACGAAGCTGAACTCTGTGAATTTCTAAGAATGCCTTCAAGCTATCGTTATTTCCTACCGCAATCTTCCATCGTACCTTCTCTTTTGTATATATTGTTACACCACAATATACCCTGGGTCCGGGGCTTCATTCAACGTCAAGTATTCATTGATTTAAAAACACGTTGATCATTTTTTCTTTCTTTTCCAATACGATCTACACGAACCACTACTACTGTAATGTGGTGCATCTCCATGGTGGTTTGATGCATTACCGTGCCAATGAATAGAAGCTTGTTTTCTCAGCCTAATTACTTTTGTGCTATGAACTTTGCGACTGCTTTAGATGAACAGTATTACGGTGTTGGCCGTGCTTTTATAGGTTAAACATTCACATCGATAAGTCTAGTGGCGATAGTTTGAAGTCTGTGTGAACCACAAGCTGTTGTTTACGTTACCAATAGGAAAGAAAAGACTTTAGCTTATGGCATCATGGCAAATACCTCTAAATGCTTACTTTTACAAACGTCGTTACATCACTTAAGTCAGCAATATTACAGCTGATGCACTGAGTCATCTTCCATTCACTATCTCAACAACAACTAGAGAGTCACCCGAATTGACACAATGTATGTTAGACGCCAATGAATTAGACAGTTGAGGGACCACGATTTTGTGCTAACGAAAATAAAATGTTCCCTAATAAGTGGATAGCTGCGAAGGTTATTGTTGACTTGAAGCCATTCATGGTTTAGAAGGACGAACAAAGTTTACATGATAATTGTATTTTCTGGGGCTTTTACATAATTCCACCACACCAGGTGCGACGAAACCACCCTAGGAATTGCACGATTCCCACTCACGAGTAATGAGAATGAAGACCAATGCGAGAAATTATTGTTGGTGGGAACATACTGATGTAAATGTTAAACGATTTCTGTAGTCACGTAGAGTGTATCAGA
This sequence comes from Paragonimus heterotremus, assembly GCA_013368495.1. Lineage (NCBI taxonomy): Eukaryota > Metazoa > Platyhelminthes > Trematoda > Plagiorchiida > Troglotrematidae > Paragonimus > Paragonimus heterotremus. Next base: position 95,288 of record LUCH01001197.1, on the reverse strand, counting down.
AATGCTAAAGTAATATTTCCTCAGGATCCATACATCCTTGACGTTCGCCGAAGAGGCCATGGTAATGGCTACATTGGATTACTTCGACTAGTTCAATGGCCTGTTGCATTTGCATATAACCGTTGTCCACTCCAATTAGATCGATGTCTGTCTAGTCACACAAGTCCATTTTACAGTTTGTGATGACCAAAATCTGATTTTTGCTTACGACAGTTGGAATAACTGAAGTAGTTTTTACTGACAACGGAACCCTTTACTTCAGTGACGAATTCCAACAATTTCTGCGTAATGATGGCGTACACCACGTGAAGTCTACAACACACAGCTCCACGTCAGATGATCTGGCTGAACGGGCAGTTAAGACTGCCAAACAAGGTCTTCTTAAGCAGCTCTCGAGAACTCTACAAGCTCAACTAGATCGGTTTTTATTTGATTGAAAAACAATCCCAACTGAATGGACAGGGAAATCTCTGCGGACCTAATGTTTGGTAGAAAGTTGCGGACAAGATTACACCTACTTTTCCTCAATCATCGCAGTTATGTCTAAACAAAACGAGAAAAGACGGGTGTACAATCACAGGACTGAGGTGGGGAATACAACCGAAGGAGTCGTACACAGTTTATAGTAAGTTGCCTCACTTGACAAGTTGATGGACAGCTACAGTTATCACCTCTATAGGAAATCATTGGGACTCGCGGGTGACTGACGGCTACACTGTGCGTTGATGTCCATACCGTGTTCGGCATTGTTGCACAGGTTAACAGTAAATGCTGATAAGCAAACAGATCCAGCGATCTGCTTCGACGCAAAAGGTAACTACGGATACGCAAGCGGTCACAACTTGAGCCAAAGCCAACAGAACCCAAGGTGGTAGTTAGGGCTGTTGATATTTGCCTATTAAAATAAGACAGTCTTAAAGAAGTGGATTATCTAATTTTTTTTAATGACTCTGCTCGTGCGAATTTTCGGAAATCGGTGAAGCCCGTTATTATTATTATTATTATTATTATTATTATTTTGACGACGATGATGTTGATAATGATAGCAGTGACATTGTTTTACCTGCAGGAGTTGACAGTCAGGCGGATTGCGGTACATTTCGGCTAGATTTGAACCAACGACAGCAGCAGCGCTCAGTTACAATGCCAATGCTCTATTGGCTGATCAACAAAACCACACAACTAGTTCGGAACTTTCCAATTTAGATAAGATCGTCCACATATCATATCATCTTATGCGACTCATCCTAGCCATAAGAAGGACCGATCGAGTGAAGTTTTTCAAACAGGCAACTGGAAATTCATTAACACAGCCATTACTGACAACGCCATTTTAAAGCGCTGTCCTAGTGTGAAATGTTTACTTTGACAGATTCCCGTGTAACTCTTTAGGATGGTCTGTTTAAACAGATAATCTTTGGGCTTAGTTTTCGGATTTCGATAACAAAAATGAAAACTGGTAGGTGATGGATTTCTGATCTCACTATGACCTATGAGTCCCTCTGATAGAGTCTATGTATGTGATTATTATAGACCCGGTGAATCTAGATTTTGTATATTCGGACCTTATCAATTTCAGCTAACTTAAACGGACTAATAATTAATGCTAAAATCCACTCGCCTAAACAGGTTTTGACAAGAAATGGGAAAATATATTTCCAAGTTGACACAAATGACTACTGGTAATGCAATAAGCAAAACTAAAATACATCATGATCAAAGAGCGAGCTGTGAGATGAAGCAATTAATGCTAAGATACCAAAGTAACAGGAACAACAAAGAACAGTATTGAACGTGGCTTGCTAAGACTTAACAGATCGTGACCACGGAATATATCTTAGGCTTACGTTTTTACGTTTCCAGGTGTATCCCGATTATTCCTCAGGCTCCAGTCCTTTTTGTAGGAATGATATCTTCTGATGACTCCATGTCCTCTACCACAATGTGGCGGCTACTATTAGGTCTAACACACTGATTCGTACTAGCTAGTGATTGAAATAGCTCGGTGGTCTCTTTAGATCAGATTTTGTTGACGCTCATTTCTGTCTACTTACTGGTGTGGTTACGAATCTTTGGTTTTTGAAAAACTTACCACTACAGATCGTTCTGAACAGACGTATGACCTCACTGTTCCTGTAAAAAAGGAACACCCGTTGCTTTAAGTGACAACTTATTCTTTAATCGTAACGACCAGAAATTCGGATATCAACTAACTTGCTAATCAAAACCGGGTATGAAGTAGAAATTTCTGCAATAACCATCATTGTCTAATACTTAACAGTTACGGTCGTACTGAATCGCTCGTCTACAAACATAACTACGTCACACACATATCCATAATGGAGTGATAACATATAAACTACAAATACTAACAGTGACTGAAAAGAAACAAATACAGTTTTAACTAATGAAACCTACCTGGAAGCAAAAAGATTGCAGCAGTTGCAAGTAGATCGTCGTGTCTCCAGTCCACATCGGTTGCACTTGGGAGAGCAAGCGCGGTCTTCTGCGACCCTGAAGTGTTACTATACCCGATGATCGTAGACAGTTGCAAAGCCGTGGAGTTTTTTTTCCTTTAAGTGGGTTTGGTGAACATGAGGGAACGGTGCGACGACTTACCACCCACGATTGATTACAAATTGTCTGTGGAATACAAGGTGTCCACCTGGTTGCTCAGTTGACCCAAGGAATGTCAGACTACCATCTTCTGTATCCCCCAATCCATAGCCCACATCGCCAGAGTCCACAATAAGCACCCTGTATATCATATATTCAGTATAAAGACACCTGAACTTACCGGCTTCTTCCATGAAATGACGACGAATCGTCAACGAGTTTCCGTACCTTCTGTATGAGGTGAAGGCTTTCGTTTGTGTATACTTGATACGTTCGATACAGGGGATTCAGGCTACTCTAATGATATAAACATTTTTTTCTCAACTCAACCTACATTACCAGTTCCGCTTATCAGAGGGTTGCTCCTCGGTCCCGCGGATTCCACATAGAACGCGCTATTTTTCAGTAAGATGCCACCTATTGGCTCATCGAGCCAGAATTGGATCATGTTCTAGAATAGTTCACACTGATGGCTGAGGAGCAAGTAGAACTCACTGTAACTGCTTCCCAAACTTTCGGGTTTGTCAAGTTGAGATGAAAGAGTTGGTTGTCAACGGAAAGAAAGTGCTCATTGTTCTTGGTAAGGAAAGCCGGCAACCCATTCCTGGAAGTCTGCGTCGGTGAGCTTAAATATATCATTGGGACTCACCAAATTTCTGCTGAAGTCGTATCGTTGAAGATAGTCAGGGTTTTTTGCCCAAGTGTGGTTCTCAGCTACACCATTTATATCCAAGGAAATGACAACCTCTAGCCCTTGTTTTCGGAATATTTTCAACAAATTTCTGAAATCGCTCATGGTTCCGAGTACGGGATCAATCACTTCAAAATCAGTCACTTGTCCTAAACTGCGACCATTGTTTGTAAAATGACCTTGAAATATTGAAGTGAGAATTACAAATCCAGCTCCAATCGAGTCTCGAATATAACTCAGTTCACTTCGCAAACCTGATTGCAACGATATTAATTCAGAAATCGAAAAATATGCTCACCGTTCAGGTCACCGATCCAATTTCCATCGGAATCTTTAAAAGCGAACGGATCAACGTAGTAGGCCACTTTTGATTGCCAGAATTTCAAGTCTGGCCGGGGCGGACATTTTTCGGACAGCACCACAATGGTTATGACACTCACAAGTAAAGCAACCCAAATCCCACAGAAAGTCGCCAGCAATCCAATGCGCAACCTTCGCCAAATTGGTTCAACATCTTCAACGACTCCCAATTCTTCGCGAGTTAAGTACGGATTCATTTTACGCGGTTCACCATTTTCTGCCGTGGTATTTGTGGGCATGTCGATTACTGAGCCCCTGTCATCGTTATCATCTAATGTGTACACACAGTACTCTCTTGTGGAGGCCATATAAAAGCAGAGACTGAGAGGGCACTCAAAGAGATTTATTGGAAAGACAATCGCTAACTTTAGTCGAAATCTATTGTTATATACCATCCACGGTATTAACATTTTTGGACCGTTGGTCATGTGACTGACACACATATCGAGCTAGAACGGTTTTTAGTCAATTTGGTACAATGAAACACACCGATACCATCACAATTTCTTGACATTCAGTCAGCAAATTCCATCGAACCAAACATTCCAGTTGTATGAATGCAAAAGTGTTGATGATCAAGTTTGTGAACAATTCATTTGTTTGACCGCATTCTTTCTTACGATTTCGTTCATGTATTATTCCGTTGTCTTCTGTACTCATGAATAGATCGACTCGCATAGTGTTGTCAACATGGCGCTTATCGATTCGTTCGCAATAATACAGGCCACACAATGTTCAGGAGTTAGTGAGGTTGGCAGCAAGTTGGCCAAACCTAGATTAGGACAGTCAAGACTTCATACCAAGAAGTGGAACTTTGGTAGGTAGTTTACTTACTGCTGAGGCATTTGTAATCAGACTTCTACGTGATAAGAAACATTAGTTTCACGTCGATTTTTGCTACCAGTTTCAACTCACTTCACCTCTATGCTATATTGAGAAGGTCTCGATAAATCATGCAACTGCGAATTTGCCCACTGTTCACTTACCAACCAGTAACTTTCACCTTTTCTTATAGACCCATTGGTTTACTTGAAACGGCCTCTAGAAGAACCAAGTGAACGGTAGTTGACAAAACATTATCATAGGCCTGATTACCAGAGGACCTTCCTGAGTGACGTCTGATTTCAGAATGTTCACAGCTTAAATAAATTAGTTTCTTGAACAAGGAAAACCAGCGGTTCTCCTTAACTCTGGAAGATTTGGAACTTTTCAAAAGATTAGTTTACATAACTGTTCTCATTGGAAAATGGACGATACTATTGACGCATAAATTTACACAAAACGGAATCACGACAAACTGATAGAATCAAAGATTCATGGTATTTTCAGTGTTAAGGTTAACAGCGGAGGTTGTTACTAACGTGTACTCGACGAAGTCTTAATGAATTTCGGTCCCGACATGCACGTGTATGGAGATGGTTGAAATTTCGCGTAGATTTTCGGTGTCTGTCGGCTGAAGTGCGGCTTTAACAACGGTTCTGTCACGTTCCGTTTTCTTTATGCCTTGATTTGTGCCTGCTGAAGTCTGCTGTTTGTAACAGGGATAAACGGTTGGATAAATTTCGTTTGTAGATTCACCTGAGTACAACAACATTTTTATAGTTGCATTACTTCCTACGTCAGAATGATGAGGAAGGGGGTCGCGGAATTTACTTCTAAACAGAAAAGAACGTCGACAGCTCAGCGTGTGAATAACTGCGGACGTGTTACCCAATACATTCGAGACGATTTCGGTATCATTTGAAAACTTGATGCAGCTCGGAATACAGTTACTGCATACAATGGTGCAGTGAAGATGAGCGATCGCATTATACTACTCATACCGGGGCTATTCAGTAGTCGGACCAGAGCACATATTTTGACATCGTACAAGCCACAGGAAGAACGCAGGAAGGATCGTCAAAGTGCAGCATCGCTCATAATGGTCTCTGCTACTTAATGGAGCTGAGCACTGACGTCTGTGGCAGCTGAGACGGTCTGAGACCGAATAACGCGTGTAACTGAGTGGTTTTGTGTCTAGTTTTGTTTAAATGCCCAACCCATGTATTGCTTTGTCGAATAAACAACCTTTTTGCCATCTGCGTTCTTGGATCACAACAGTAGTAACCGGAATGGGGCCTCAGTGCCCTATTCACTGTGCTTCCGGATTAGATAAGTCACTCAACCTCATCTGAGTCAGACTCTTGGGGGGCTAGTTCGGGGGTAGAAATGACCAAGAAAATCCCATCTATTTTGTCCATCAGGTTAGACTTTTAGAGGGAGGCTCTGGGCAAGATCCCTCAAAACTTCAGCTTTCTTGTCGAGCAGAAAACTACTTTCCGTCTTGCAGCGATGATGTTCAGTCAATATCAAGTTACCATGCTGTCCTGCTTCCCCGTAATTCCGCTGTCCCTGTACCTGAAGATAACAATGGCTTTCTAAAGTCAAGGTAACTAAGGAACATTGGCGCTGTTATTGTTCGAAATTTCCGACAAGTAGGCCAGCAGACATTTCTGGCGGGCACTTTCTTAAGTTCGGACCTGGATGCACCTTCAGTCTTAAAGACGAATCTATGATTCCGACATTGTTATCCGCTTCAGTTTACCTCCATAACTGTATCTATTCAGACTGTCCTGTCTCAGACTCCCAAGTGATGGTGATGTTGAATCTTATAACCACACTAGAGTGAGGTTCATAAAAAGTCGAAAATCGGGACAGTGACTTTCCAAGCGGATTCATGTAAACATTCACTTATAGATTCACAGGTTGTTACAGCAGGGAGGAAATATTTGTTTCTTTAATCCTGTCTCTGTGCTGACTGGTAAAACATTGTATTGGACGGTTTGTAGGTTTAAGGAAAAAGTGAATGAAACTGAATAGAAGGTGAATTCAACCAAACTGCTAGTTGCAATCATTTCAGAAACGAACACTGAAGCCCACTGAAACAACATTAAGTAAGACATGCACAGTTGATGACCTGTGAAACTGAACCAATATAGGGGTTAAGAAACTTGTAGTACTGGTTTTCTCTCATGTATGTGCCGATCGAGTACTGTTTTAAAACTCTCAACCGAATCAGCCGTGACCACTGAGTTGGGCAGTACGTCCCAATGTGAATAAACACTAACGGTGAAGTAGTTCTGTCTACAAAGTAACTTGCCTGATCCACGACTCGGGTTGAGTGGGTGACCTGTTAAACATCCATCCTTGTTGAGTGAGAGAAGGTGTACCAATGAATGAACCCGGTTGTGAATTATTTTTCAGGTAGGAATTTGGCCCCTCTAAAATGTCGGTAATTCATTGAGAATTGACCTAATTCTGCCGGTCTTCATGGGTAGGGGTTTTCCTGAACCCCGTAGTTCTTCTAGTGGCCTGTCTCTGAACACTTCCAGTAAGTTCTAAATCCTTTTGAAGGCAAGCATAACAGGCCTGTACGTTCGTTTCCAGTTGCTGGCGGCTTATGAAGGGGAACACAGTAGAAAACGCCTCAGAGTGGAAGGTTCCACAAACTTTTGCTAGGGGTTTCAGGATTATTTATGTTTTTCTGGCCATATCAGCACAATTTATGAACAGACTCGAACTGTCTACCACCATGGTTCCAATTTTTTTCCACATGTTGACAGGAGCAGTTTTGTGTTGCCAAGGTGATGGTCCGTATAATTTTGCTGGCGAACGTGCAAGACTTTATACTTGTTGACACTGAACAGCAAGTTATTTTCTATGGACAACTGATTCAGGCAGTTCAGATCGTCAGACTTGGAACATCGGCTAAAAAGTCTGTTAACGGAAATCATACCGGATAGTCCTTCAATTCGCAGTAGTTCAGATTCTTCCTGTATGCACTCTGCTATGTCCCCATCGACCTGCCAAATTAAATCGAACACTGTGACAGCATAGCACCAGCAGGTGAGTTGAATGCCACAGTCGGTCACCTTTCTTGAGAAGAGAAGCGGCTGAGTATACTTGGAGTCCGAGTACGACGCACTGAAAATAGTAACAGACTGTCATAACAGTGCATCACAGCTGGACACAAAAATAGAATCGTGCCAAATAAGGACCGCTCTGTGTAGTTTAGTCAAGATGGCAAATCGGACACATATCAGTCAGCTGTACATGAGATCAATCTGCTATAGATCGTTGTGTATTATGATGTTACCATCTTAACCGTGATCTTGTTACTGTTCGTGCTGGTCTCGTTCTGCTATTCCCCCAGAGGTCATGTGGCAGTAATAGTTTAGACGGTATATTTACGACGTTTTTACTGTACCAGAGGTACTAGAGCAGTGACACTTTAGTGAGTATCCAAAGGCACTAGACACGAGTTTTGTTCTCATTAGAACTGATCCGTAGTGCATATCCTTGCCAGGGCTGGGACTAGAACTTCGGCCACGTTTTTATCAGGCAATCATATTGACCGTTGTGCCGTTGATGTCACACTAGGCACGTCTGAATCATCATATGTCAACACTCAACCACTTTCACTTGTTATTAAGATCAGGTTGCTCGATCGCCTCGAGAGGAGACACACTAACTGTCCTGTTAATTCCAATCGATGACCCCTGGACTAGGACTTCTCTCCAAGCTGAAATCACTAACTTAAACGATATTTTGTTTGCTGATGGGTAGTAGTGGATTTTAGTTTTATATCAATTGAAAATGATTGATAAATGGTTGAAACTGTTGTATTCCGGTACACATTTAAGTCAGTCCCTTTGCTCGATGTTTGACCTGGTTGTTCGGCCTTCTGCTACCGATTTAATGTTATCACTGATGACAATTTAGAAAGCGCAATTAAACTTTTAAATGAATTTGTTACAGCGTGCCTTCCAGACTCTAAACAGAATAGGGTCGAGCATGTGCATGACACTATATTGCTTGGACCCATCTCAGAAGACGTGCACATCATGTTAAATAGGGTGAATGAGCGAGCTGATTTGTATGGAGTGCGTGTCACACCTTCAAACTGCAAGATGTCATTTCAAGACTTTGAGGCTCTGATTCCTATCTCCCTCATTGCAGGCAGTCGACTTGTAACATTACTATTTTATAGACATCACTATTGCCTGTGCTCCCCACTCCCTTTCTTAAACTCCTGCTCCGTTTTGATCGATTGTTGTTTCATTGTTCAGTAGACCAATCATCCATGTAAGTCGCATGTTTTCTCTACTGCTGTCAATGACAATGAGTTAATCTAGGTCGTGTTTGAACAGTAATGTAATAATTATAGATCAAATGTCAGCTAAAGCATCCTGTGTGATTTGTAGCTTCACGAAGACTATCGATTGATGCTAAACCTAAGCATATATGTTACTTATATGCGAAGTTCACTTTGCCTAAGAGATCTGACGTGTGGTCTATTTGCCATGATAGCACCTACATGTGTGTTGTTTTCAACAATCCTTGTCTGTGCAAATGAGCTTATAACTAGCAGAGTGATCACGTGAGTGAAAAGGCTACTGCTCGGTACACACTGCCAAAACTATTAACCCGTCACTGATTGACCAGCTAACACGATTTCAAAATCTGAGTTGGTTAGGTCACTCGCCACTCATCTCATCCGGGCGTTATTTACTCCGGACACCTTTAACTAGGACCACCGAACGTTGGGCAAGACCACAAAGTAATCAAACAGGTATATGATCACGGATCATGAAATGCTTTGCTGTTCCATTGAGTAAAGTGAGTTAATGTTAACTGCTTCTTTAGGAACCTCGTTATAACTGAAATCCTTGGTTATAAACACTAACCGAGCCAACAGCTTGCGGGTAATCAATGTCGTGTTTACGTCCATAACATTTTAAACCCTGTGTTTACTATACATTCTGAATCGTATATTTGGTAAGTTTAGTTCCCTAGGCTCAACCTAGTTCTGGTTATGGTTAACGGTGATACGGGCAACAGTACCGTCTGGTCAGGGTCATGGAGGTTAGGAGTGATCAGACCAATGCACGAGTTGAGGCTGTAATGTATGGATAAGCAGTGATCTAGACAGGTGTTACTCTAACTTTTTCGGCAAATCCCCCCCTCCACAATATTTTTTCCAGCAAATTATCTCCTTTCGACTATGTACATAATATTTTTCACTCAAAGTAGTTGCCGTTTTATTATATGCAGTGGGTGTTGCCTAATCGGACAGATGATTAAGCTGTACGGTGAAGTAATTGACCCGAATTGGACAGACTGCAATCGTGATATACAATCGCAATGGTCAGTGCACTGGATAAGCCGATGACAAAAAATCAAACAACCGGGTCAAAAGCAGCCAGATGTTGCAATTTGTATCTTGCATAGCATAATGAAATACTTCGGTTTTGCGTGTCATTATTGAGTTTTATTTTTAATGTTGAACCTTCAGAACACACCCGTACAACACTTTTTTTACATTAATGATTTAAAGATCTATATAACTATAACCAATTAGATAAACTGACGATGTACTTTCGTCACGACGGCAACAACACTTGGTCCGGGAAGTAGATCATTTCTAAACATCCATTACAAGCTATGTGAAACCACACAACTACGAACGTAAACGCTAGCTTTCATGCCAGACATGTATCCACATCCTTTGGCAGTGGTACATCGCCAGTCTTCTTGTTAAGATGTCCCGTACAACGCGTATACATGTTTCCAGTCAACGGTCCCAACTCCCCGCCTTCCTGGCGTTGAGAACTGTTCTTTAGTTCTCGCGCGTTCGATTCGTACCACTAGTGTCGTTGTACACCATACACCATTATAATACTATGGCGTATTGTTTGATTCGGACCGTCTGTAAGTAACTACGAAACATGTGCGGAAATGTTTTCCGTAGTTTTAAGTATACAAAGCATTCTTCTTAGACATGATGACAGCACCCATTACAAGGTAGTCTTAGGGATTGTGTTGCATGTCGATTGTAGCCATATTTAGCTCCTCCAAGGTCTGTGGACATTACCTGTACACACTGTGTTTGAGATAGCTTCAAAGGAAAAATATTTGTTGGAGTACTACCCGGCGACCTCCGGGACCACTCATCTAGACAATCGTGACCGAACCATTGTCCCTCGAATTCTTCATAAACACACACGTGATATTTGGTGTGACACTTCTCCATCAAGTCAAAACCAAAGTATCCCGTTACTTCCAATTGTTGTGACATTCGCACAATATTCTGCTGCAGCATTTGGCAGTAGTTAAGATCTGGTTTGTATATGGTTGTGCAAGTAAAGATCTTACTTGTAACATTTTTATCCAAGAGTATGTCCAGTGTGTATTTAGTTTCCATACCAATGCTTTCGTCTTTTTTTCTTTGTATGACAATGATGATGATCCACTGGAAAAACGCAACATCTCTGAAGTTCTTGAATTCGTATACTCTGTAAATTCAATCATCTGGAATTGAATTACAGAGCCAGAGAATCTGAATGTTAAGTCCTGTATATCTAAAGTAAATTCTTGGTTCCTGCGAAGTGATATACTATAGAATGGTTACCATGGAAATGTGTTTTTAACCCTATTCGATTCAGACAAGTAGGGAAGTAATTTTATGTGGCATTGGAGACAGGTGTATATCACGATGGTGTAGCCAGTCGGCACGAATAGTATCCATTAATATCTACGTGCTATGTGTAGTCCATCAATAAACCACAACAGTAAGTTCAATAATCATTAGTAGGTTCTCCCTACACAGAAACGTTGTGCAAATCTTAGGGAATCCTTAAGCGTTTCTCGGAAATCAAGTGTCAGCAGGGCACAATGACATGAATTGGAGGTTCGTGGCTTAATAAGAAGTTCACAAAACTGGAAAATGTCATAGTATCTTAGCGTTTTTTGCAACGCGGCTACGTAACATCAAGTTACAGTCTACAATTGATGTAGCAAAACTAGAAAACTGCAGAGTGTCCCAATTATGGCGGGAAAAACACAACTATTCATTCAGCCTTTCATTAGATTACAAATCCGCCTTGTTTCCGAATGCAGCCTTAAAGTAATCAACATCTTGTGGGAATACTATTGTGATGGCGCGCTCCGTTAGAGAACTATGTTTTACCTCGTTCAACTGAACTTGTGCGTACTCGCTTCCAGCTTTGTGTTATCATTCAGTCGACACGACATCGTAGCTCAGCTGGTAGAGAACTTGCCGCATTTGAGCATATTATATCTGCCGTTGATTCGAATCCAGCCGGAGTTCAGGTTTTTTGCAAACACACCTCTTATAAAACCACCGGAACGTTTATCAACAAATCTTATCGATCGCGAACCATAGTGGTCAAAATACTGTGAAGTCGAAGCCCAGCGATTTGACCTAAAATGTGTATACATCCCTATGTCATCGCTCACGACTGTTTACGACAATGTGTTGGTGTCGTTCATTATCCCTATTCAGTTAGACCTGTTATTGGTTAAGCCTTTTCAGCTAGATATCTTGTGAAATGACTTATACTCCGGGTTTCGGAATCTGGCGCTCATTTGTGACACCATCAGTACTAGGCCAGCTAAACCGAGTAAGTTCTAGTGCCTGCAATTCGTCTAACCAATTAACTCGGACGTTCCTCGAAAAACATGGGATAACAACCGGACGAGGTATGGCTTAATGTGGAGTGCAGGTCTGAAAAACGATGCTATCCAAAGTGGAGCAAGCTAGAATGCCGATGGATTAACAATCGGATAGAGGCCTCATGCACGGCGCATTAGCGGACGGATCGCAGCGTTGACAGTATAGTGTTATAACCCTATCAGCAATGCGGAAACAGAACACGAGACTTGAGAGCGTACACTGGAATTCTGCCATTCAACAGGTGACCAAAATGAATGTGACATATTAACTATAAATATGACCAGTCTGACAGTCAACCAGTCAGAAACCTAATGATCCAATATAACCAGACCAAAAACGGTTGGTGCTACCAATAAGCAGGCGTTAGGACAAAAGCACATTGACCATCTGCAACAACGGGTACGCGTCCGTAATCTCTTTTCAACAAAAGCGAGTTAATCACATGTCATAAGAATGTTTTCTGGGGTTAACACTTAAACGTGTGATTAGTTGACGAACACGATTAGATCTGCGAAGAGCCAAAGTGACTGGGAGTGTTTGGCATGTTGTTGTTAACGAGAATGTATCTGACAATATGTCAGTGAGTAGTTGATCGTTGGTCCGTTGGCATTCCTGACTGCCATCAGCTCACTGTCTCAAGTGATTGGCATAACGTGTCCAGATGAAATTTAAAACTCTTACTCGATAGACAACATTACCCTTACGACTGACAATTGGGCCTAGTAGCCAAACTTCTCCAGCGTGACGCATATTCCGCAAATAGACTGCATCTCCCAGTCGGAAATATCTGGGGCGTGATCCATGATGCCTATTGAACTACGCTGCTAATGGCCTACTTCTCTCCGTTGGATTGATCTTTAGCCGTATAGCGTGAAGTGGAATTGTTAACTGTCGTCCCAGAAATGATTCAGGTGGTGACTGCTATTTCGGTATCACCGGGTTAGCTGTTGAAAACATCAATCATTTCCTCTACCCTACTTTCTTTCAATTTCTGTAAGGTCCTCTTAAACGTATTTACACTTGGCCATTAGGTCATCATTGACGTACCGTCGACAACAGTAAGTTGACTCCGACTACTTCATTGTATAAAAAGGTGCTCTCGGCATTCACAAAGAACGTCTACTGACAGAAACTCCAGTGTTCGCTAACAACGTAAGCGGTTGAACGATCGTACGGTTCGGATCTGTTGGTAGTCAGGCATGACCTACTGAGTAGATCGCGATGACACCATTCAAAAAAGGTTGGCCTTATTCCGAATAACTTTCGCTCACGTACAAGCGCCTAGCCCTGTATGCATCCGGGTTTCACGCTGTGACCTCGATTGACCAATAGATCCGTTGTTTAAATCGGAAGTAGTTTTACACATCGCATAGCAAGCACATCGAATATGACGACTGTCTAGCGTGAAGCTTGTACTCAGCAATGTCTAATATAATTCATTTGATAAAAGCTCCCAGAGGAGCTTAAAGTACCGCAAAATCTGTTGGTTCTAACTCGTTGTGTAGTGACCAAGAACCTACTGAATATTCGAGTTCGTTTTCATGCTAGTTCCGGTGGGTCGATAAAACGAGAAGGTGCAATGATGCGACGCGACCAAGGAACTTCACACTGACTACGGGGAAGAGGTTACTGAGTTCGTCTTCTGGTGGTAAACAGACTCGATTAGGGCATCAATTTGCATCTGCGGTACGAGTGCGCCCGCATCATCATCAACTGTTTACCAACACTTTTAAATAAGGTTTCTAACCGATGTGGAAGCAACAGTCCGCCAGCTAACGTTCGTAGAGTGAAGTGTCTCGCCGGATGCGAACCGATCCGTGATTTAGAAAGAAACTCATACAACCGTCCCATAGCCACGTGACTCTAAAGAAACTCAGACTGTTCGAAGAGAATGACTTTTCAAATAAGCGAGGTGGTGAGAGATACAAAATCCACACGACCTAGAGTTCAGATAACAATCCACAAACAGGTTCCGAACCGTAACACTACTCATGTGTCGAATACAAATAACGGGCAGTTAGTCTTGTATTGCTTTGTAGTACAACCGATGGAAACATGCAGTTCCGAATCCAGTACGAGCACACATTCTGCTCGACAACTAACAAACCACTCTATTTGCCAGGAACAATTCTAGGTAGCAAAACGTTCGACCGAGATCTATGAGGTGATGTAGACACCAAAAGACGCAGAAACGTAGACAACCTCAGACCTGATAGGAGACTGATAACCTGGTTGGAATTGCGAGAAATGTGCCATATTGGACAAGAAAACCTGTTATTTTTATAACTGATTTATCGATCGCTTTGTGTAGGCTGTCTTTTCTTCATCGCCCATACTGAGCGTTTAGTTCAGCCGCCTGACCAGTTTCGGTGGGACAACCAAAAGCAATCAAAGTATGTAAATATTCTGGTCCAACTGCTTCGTGGTAATGCTACAGACTTAACTGCGATAGAATTATGAACTTTTGAAATTACAACGGCTGAGTTTTCTCGTGTTTTTAGGCTGAGGTGTCACCAGCCCGCTTTGCTCTCATGTCATATTCCACCACAACACATTAACCTGGATTACTTCCTTATTCCTTGGTAAATATTTACTTATTGGGCGACACATCGTTTTCGTTTTTGGGCACACACCGGAGACTTGCCTCATTTGCTGTCTATGGCAGAAACCACAGCCAGTGTACCAAACATCACGGTGGCATCATTGCCTGAACGACACAGACACCCCCTCGACCTCTGGATACCATATAAGCCTGTCACCTTCAATGGTCAAGCGCCTATGTAGATAGATCAACAGGCAGCTCTTGAACGTACGTCGGAGACTCGCCATCAACCTGCTGTTTTGCCAAAATATAGATTCAGGATGCTAGCACAGTGCTACACCTTTAAGCTGGCCAAAACTCTCGCGAAGCAAGTAAAATGTACACTTGTGTGGAGATCGTGCGGCCCAAGTCACCGTTGGAACTGTCCTAAGCGTGTACATAGAGAAAATGCTTCTTGATCAAATGCCCATCAACAGCCACCTTTGAGTTGTTAGTCACGAGAAGCATCGAGAACGCCCATCACAGACAAGGTGTTGTTACAGCATTTGTTCCGAGACGGTAGTTAAAACGCGGTGAATTGTAAATTTTAACACCAGTCCACTAAATCTCTGCACGCCGCTCGGATATTTTACTACTGGCTAAAAACGTGAACAACCAAGTATGCGGGCTAAGAGCTGACCAGCATGACCTAGATGCTCCCCACTCTTACTCAAAATGTCGAATAGACAACGGCGAACGTGTTGCAACCTTGTGATGATAAATGTTTGGCTCTGATGGGTATTGATTCTCGGCATTCTATGTGCCACAGGGCGAACTTCATCGCCAAATCAATCGTAGACGCAGATTGGCCACGTAGCCACCGGCTATCGATGGCGTAGCTATTTCCAAGACTTCAAGTCAATCCGAACTACTTGTGCCACCTCCAACCACGCGCTGGTACATGCTAAGTTCGTTTTGACGGAAGACCACTTAGTCGTCAAACACAAACAGATGTACCTCAACTAGCAAGGACACAAGCATGCCACAATGTGCTTGTTTCTGGTCTAGGGAATCCACTCACTAGACAACATTAATGCCTATATATATATATATATATATATATATATATATATACAAAAATAATCGGGGAGGGGAAGGCATTTTTAACAGCCACACATAAAATACAAAAGAGCAGAAAAGACACTAAACGATCCTTGACGTTCGATGTTCACAGGAGTCAGCACGTTTACCGCTACGAAAAGCATAAATGTGTTAATACCTCGTGTAACAATTCTGCTCGTTCAGTTGCCAACCGTTGAATTTCCATAAGATCATTTCAACTTCTTGACGCTCGTAAGAATAGCCAATTGCACGGCGAGTACAATTCGGCTCGCAAAACCTCTCGCTTAGGACAACGGAGGTAGCTGACATAAAGGCGACGGAACAAGTAACTGCTGCCGGGGAATCTCAAAATCTTATCCATCTCAAACGAACAACAAGTACCATGAAGTCAGCAGTGACCGAAATAATCTGCGAAGATAATGGTGTACCTATTCCTAACCTGCAACAATGGTTAAGACGCTAGGCTGAACATCTCCGGCAGAAGTTCAACTGGCTTTCTGTGTCGTTCATTATGCTTCCCAGCACCCTTGTGCTTAACAATCTGTTGACGTCGCTCCGCTTTCAGAAACCTGAGTAGTATTTGAGGTCAATTTACTGATGCATCAAAAGGTACCCGACTTAGACGAACTCTGCGGCATCAGCATGATTCTAGTCTTTTAGTGAAAATCCGGGTGTATAATGTCGCTGTAAGAGTTATCTTACTGTAAGGTTTTGAAATCTGGTCGGCGCAATCGGTTTTCAAAAATCGGCAACCCGAAGCACAACGGTATGGTGGAAACATCGCGTTCGCAGTGACGAAATTCGCTGACGTGCCTCCGGAACCAACAGATTCCGTCAGTCCTTGAGTATGATCTCGTCTCACAGGCTTCGTTGGCTTGACCACACTTCACGAATGTCAGCTCACTGCTTGCCAAGCTGTGTTTTGTTCGCGAGTGATGGGTTAGTTTGAAAGCCGCAGTCTGGTGGCCATCGTATGACTTGAGTTCAGAGTGTGAAGGCACTCATATCACAGCTTGCTTCAGTGGGGCGTCTCCAACTGCCTGAATGGGATCCTGGAGGTAAAGAACATTTTTGGTCGAGGACGCCGTCTGGTATGACGAAGAATAGAAGACAGCAGTGCTGCTGTAGCAAACTTTTGTGTGCCGATCCAATTTTTTCCCCTTCATTTTACTCAGTGCACTTTATTCCAGTCTCGCACTGTAGCATACTTGCTATTTCATGTGGTCTGTAAGTATGTAACCATGTAATCACGTTCTGAATCTGAGATTGTTATTCAATAAGCAATGAACAACCGACAATCAATTTTGGACAATACCCAGGTATCAAGCTGAAAGAACGGTATATCAAAACTTCCATCGTTGGAAGGGTTAGCCAGAAAAAACGTCCATATAGCATCAGAAATGTGAGCAAACAAGCATGAAACTTGGGTTTCCGAGATGACTAGCGCGTCCGGTTCATTGCCTACTAACTTGAGCGACGAAACGGCCACCGAATCCTTACCAGTCATTCTTATTCGCAGTCAGAGATTTACAATCTAACCGCAGTATTATAACGACAGAGTTCTTCACATTGCAGGTAGGCGTAGAATAGTCAATTCGGTGGACTATCAGACTTAATTGGCGTTTTGATCACAACAAACGATCGAGCGTATAAGATAGAAGCAAAAGCTTTCAATCAGTCAGCGCTTAACACGGCGTTCTTCAGATTGACAGGTAACTAATTAAAACGGTACAACATCTTTGATAAGCCAAATACCCGGTTAGCAAAATCCTGGTTACATGAAATTGAAAGAACTAGGATTTAATTTAAAAGGAATATAAAAAAATAATTCAAACGTGTGTACACAAAAATAGTCGAAAGGGAGACATTTCCAACAGCCAATATATAAATTACAAAAGAGCAGAAAAGACGCTGATCGACCTTTGACGTTTGATGTTCGTGGGGGTTGAACTGGAGGAGGCACGTTTACCGGAGTCAAACGGACGAACAGGCTGAGGTCACAAAAAACAGGTAAAAAGTATACATTTTAATTGTAACCTTGGAGGAAACAATGCATTGTTAAGACGTTGAGCTTGGTGTTTTTCCACCCACCTTGTAGACCAAGGTCTAAGAACGTATATTTTTTTTAGCAAAAAACTCGCGGTCCATGATAAGGTTCAACAAATGACGTGATTTATTCACAAAAGAATCAATAGACGAAACACAGATGATTAAATTGATGGAGCCGGCACGAAGCGTGACAAGACAACCACTGAAATCAGCGGTATGTTACGAAAAACACACATGGACAAGAAACCAAACAATAGGATGATACAATGGGTTATCTAAATACTGAGAATAATCACGAGGTCACACAGATCAGATACACACGGTACACACACACACACACACGCATCACTTTCATTTTCTGCAGTAATTTTTTATGAAAATGAGATGTGTGATCCATCCAACAAGCCGCAGCCAATACAGGGTCACTGTTGGCGAGATACAATTCGAAGGAAAGACAGATTAAAGCGGCGGCTTCAGTTCACACAAGATATTAAGTCGGCTGAATAGCTAGTCCAGATATCGGCCTAAACGCACTGTAGTGATCGAGATCACAATGTGAAACGGAAGTTTTGGATTAAAGGTGGATAACAAAATGATTTTTTTGGGGGGGGGGTTACAGGTGTGAAGGGGTCAGACGTTGGCTAGATTCACACCAGTGACATGCACCACACGTGCCCCCTCAAAACTCACAGGCATACTACACTACTATTGGTAATACGACTGAAATACTCAACAGCAGAGTGGATCGATTTCAGTTTCGGTTGGATAGTTTCGTGGATTCCACGACGCGGCAAACATTCCGAACTCCTGACATAGCTTTGTAGTTCGCTGAGTGGAACACATGCCGCATAAAAGCGCGTGGTTACTGATGCTGGAAAGAATCTTTTAGCTGAAGCCTGTACTTTTCATCTCTAGGCCTACCAAACACCTAATTGAAAATTCACCTCAATAAAACAAACAATGTTGTGTGGGATTTCTACAAGGAATAAACACACGATACGTGTGTTACGTGCAAGGTTGGAGTCTCACAAAGCAGGTTGTGATGGTCGGCACATACGATCGATGACGACCGTGATAATTCGTTGTACCTTCGAAAGTGGTTGTGAGGATATGTAAACAATACTATTATCTAGTAATATCGTACCTCTTTTTGACGAAGCTTTGAGAAGCCATTTTGAATGTTTGTAGGCTCTGCATGTTCTCGTACGGGAAGCGGTGAGTGATGGTTCATGGGCATCGCAGGCTGACTCAACACATTGAAGCAGGACAGACCAACCTTGTTCCGCAAGCCGAGGAAGTGAGCAGGATTGCGTCGTTGACCGGAGAGTGAGGAGTTGGACGAGGAGGAATCTTCATCAGGGATAACGATGACGTCGGTATCTGCCGAATCGCACAGATTATTACTCGAGTTTGACCGTGAAAGAGCCGGGACACGACCAAGAAGTGAGCCTCGCTTGAAACGGAGAAAGAAGGAAAACACATCACTATGAGACAGTTGAGATCTGTCTGATGAGTCGAAACAACCATATTCGAGAATTCTGTTCGGTTGGAGGACAGATTAAAAACAAACGGGTTTACGTGGAAAAATGGTTACACTGTCGACATACCGAGGATTTAGCGCAGGCACTTCGGGTATAAAACGTACGGCCATTACACGACATGCTTTCTTTTGGTTACTCCATGTCGCGGCATTGTGTTCAAGTGTGTACCGCGTCATGTAGTAGACATATATATATATATATATATATATATATATATATATATATATAATTAGATATATATATATAATTAGTGGAATGTGGCAAAGATATATACGTACAATTTGAGGACCAAAACTACCTGCAGAAAATATATACACCGTATCAGGCGTAGACACAGGAGCAGTAACGAAATGACTCAAAGTCGAAGCCTTTGGGATTTTCAAAACCAGAAGTGTGGCTTCATTGAGTGAATGACACTTTCTATTTTACAAGAACTCAGATAAACTAGTCCCATAGCAGTTTCAATACAGAAGAACCGGAGATGATTGACGCACGGACAGAGGGAAAAATGCATGCCTAGTTTTCTTCGATGTATCGATCATAAACAGGCCCGCTAAAAACCTGGAAACAATGAACAGTCGTGAACCGAAATCTGGCGCCATTCTGGAGTTCAGTAGTAGTTGTCCGGACTGTCACCTCAAAGGTAGCGTGCACATACTGAGCCGGTGCACAGACACAAACTGTATCTCGTCTGAATTCAGAAAACAGGGACGGGAACACTTATTTCATTGTTTACGTCACGGGTTCACTGAGCTGCAAACGTTGTGATGAGTGGCACCTGTCTGTCTGCCGAGCATGTGTAACCTATTATCTTTTAGTCAAATGGTTCCATACAATCCACCACCGCCTCACGCAGGGTAATTGATTGTTTCCTTGGTACACTGCAAGGTGGTGCACGTCGTTCACGTCACCCGTCTGAGTGAGACGGACAATTTTTGTCAGGACAGCACTGTGTGTTAGTGCAATCGAGAACCACAACTGAGCGCCTACCCAGAAGGAACGAGCGCCCACAAAGCCCAGCCTGCCTTCACTGGAATAAGAACATCCAGTCGTAGCCAACATGGAGAACAACGTTTACTGTCTGTGTATTCCTATCGCGGTCAGTTGGTGAATCGACACTAGTCTCACCGAAAGCATGTTGTATCTTTACCTTAAGTGATTTTGATAAGTACACAAATGTATCAGCAGTGTTAGCCAGAAGAACACCACTATCGTGTATAGCTCAAAGAAACAAGTTAGGGGTTGATCGTTTCAAATATTGAATAACGGAGCTGGAAGATATGAATAAGACCGAACTGCATTGTTTGAATTAACGAGGTCTTAGGCTTATGGGGAAACTGCATGGAATTTAAAGGATACATCCAGAGAAAAGAGAACCTGGCATGTTACTGGTGCTTAGGATGACCGATGGTTTCCTCAAATTAGATCCTTCGAGAAGAAGACGACAAATCGTTCGCAAATATGTTACCACGGAGGATCTGGAGAGGAATATCGGTTCCATTGTCAACGAAAACCCCCTAGGGTTCAATGAGCAAGTTATTCCAACAACTCGTGATTAATCGACGCTCGGTTCACTACGTGCTAAAGGATCTGGGATTCCATTCATTCAGGTTACATTATGGAGTTGCACTTAGAGAAAATGACCGGGCGAAATGTTTAAAGTATTGGTTTGGTGAGGATGAAAGATCACATTATACTAGTCGTGTGTAGTCTTTTCACGTTTTGAGGTTGGTAGACACAACTTCGAGCATTTAATGTAATCGTGGATCAGTTAATTTCACATAAATGTGTGGCAGCTCTACTCGGGCGACACTAGTGGATTATTAAGATTATCAACTCTAAACGGTTGATTCATATTGTATCATAGCGTTATATATATATATATGCACGCTTGTACTAAGATATGTGTGTTAGGTAACAATAGCGAAATTCGTTGTGTTTACATATAACTCGGTCGTGCCTAATGTGAGGTCAATGGCGCAGTGGTAAACACGGTTGTCTGCTTATG
This sequence comes from Paragonimus heterotremus, assembly GCA_013368495.1. NCBI lineage: Eukaryota > Metazoa > Platyhelminthes > Trematoda > Plagiorchiida > Troglotrematidae > Paragonimus > Paragonimus heterotremus. The sequence goes on along the minus strand of LUCH01001197.1, from coordinate 73,865 downwards.
AACAGCTTGGCCGTAGTTCAAGTCCCGGCAGTGGGGATGATATGTACTACTGACGAGCTCTAATGAGAGCGAAACTCGAGTCTAGTGCTTCTTTTCGAAAAGAGTTGACTGGAAAGTCTATGGGAATGCGACAGCTGCGATCAATTGTGGGTGATGTTCAATCTATACGGGAATCAAAATCCTCTACTACTCAACAACAGCAGGATTGCGATTTCTCACTGTTCAGATATACGTAACTAGGTCAATTGCATTTAATCTCGGAAACTGAGCACCGAAGTGAATAAAAAAGGAAAAACTATTTACTCATTCATTCGTTCAATTCATTATCTGGATTGACGAAATTAAGACATGTTATGATAAGAAGCTATTTTCTTTTGTCCACATTTCAAACTGTCCTGCAACGGTGACCAATGCTGCTTTGTAGGCATTTATATGTTCCATTATTGATGTACATCCTTAAGGAACTTGTCAGTCACTCAACGCTTTCTCTATCATCTTGTCCATGGCTTTGGTGGCCCATGCCAAATGCGGATGGTTATGTGTCCTCTCAATTTTGATAGACTGTGTTTCTCCCAAAAAGTTTCTGATTGTTCATCACATGTTGAACAATGTACGTCGCTGAAAAGTAAGCGACGTTGTAGACGTAAATTTACACCGTACGAGGGAGGTTGCAGTGTTATTAAACAATCTCAAGGATCTTGTTTTCCAACTTGCAAGTGTAGTTTGTTGGCAGCCTACGTACGGAAACCTCGGTGTTGATTAAGCCGTTTCTAGGGAATGCGAAGAAGTCTTCGAATAAGCGGTAAAAATGTACTGTTTAATGCCTCCGTACTAGGGCTAATACCACCCGTTACAGATGAAAAAGCAAACAATCCAGACCAAGTTTTCCAAATTCTGCCACAAAGATACACATGTTTGTGTGGCAGGGATTTCGATTCAGTTGGATCATGGATGAATTTCTTTATAGTTTTACTAGCACATTCAAACCGGAAAGTTACTTTGTATATATTGGCCCAACATAAGTATGATTTTCTACGACCGCATGATTGGTAAGCAACGGCTAATCATAATTTGACTTGAAACAGTTCTTCCATACTATTTGATTGATGGTTGATTATTTCGTTACAGCACAAGTGACATCAACAGAATGAAAAATAGACAAAAAGTGCTAAGCTAATCAGAGAAAAACATTTCCTAATCGGTCTAATGTTTCTAAAAAGGCTTATTCGTTATGGTAACGCTTCTCTAAATAGAAGACTTACTTGCTCCACAAAATCTTCAATAAAAACTATACTACTTGTGAAGTGTCTTCTTAATACTCATCACCAAATGGTCAGTTAGTGCGTTCTAAACGACCTTCCGTCGGAAGCAGAAGTGGCCCTGGAGCTTAAGTTACAGAAGCGTAACAAGTTTCTTGGACCAGATCTCTCCTATCCTTATTCTCAAGGATGACGGAGAGCGGCTGATATCAAAACTGATGAAACTGCTCTAGACGATTTGGGGAACTGAAGAGGTATCTCATGACTGGTGTTTATCAACAGTAAGTCCTGTTTTCAGAAAAGGTACCCCAAGTCCATATAACTACAGAGACATCAACCTGTTGCATCCAAGTTACCGTCTGGCCTCACTTTACGTCGAGTAATCAAGTGGTCGGGCTGGTTTTTATGGAATGCGCTTCGCAACTTCAAAATGCTCATTCAGAACTAGCGCATTCTCATTCTTACGCTCTTCAGTGAGACTGCTGACGCTTTCTCATACTCAGGTAGCACTGTCTCGTCAGTCTGTAATATTTTGTTGATGAGATAACAGTGAGGATAGCAAAGGCACGAACTGCCCTTACCAACCTGCTTCATCTGTAGCATCGAAAAGTGGTTCGGTCGTCGCAGAAAGGAACAGTACATAATGCCTATGTGCGCTCTGTTTTGCCCTTTGGTTCGGATGCGTGGTCTGTGCAAGTCGAAGACATCAACAGACTTGGTGTGGTTGACCATCGCTGTCTCTGTCAATTACTCCACATTAACTGAACTGATAGCAGGGCCGTTCGCTGACGTGTATTACGGAACGCTCGGAATGCGCGATCAATGTTATGATGATGATGACGACGACGATGATTCATCATGAAAAGTAGCACGTTCCCAAATTTAGCACGTTTCTGATTGCCCGAGGGGTACAGAACGTTGGGAAGCTGAGCGCGAATTGAATTTAGACAATAGGCTTTCAGGGAGTCCATATGTTTCTCAAGATTGTACAAGCAAATTCCATATTCAGCAGATAACACACCTAGACAAAATTCGGTTAATATGGAAGGCCTCCGTTGTGGAAAAATTGAATATAAAAAAGAGGAGAGAATAGCAAACCTTGCCGATTTTGAACTTGTTCTCTGGAGTGGGGACCGCGGGGGTGCGAAAGGCATGTACGCTGTTAGGTCTTTGTAACCCGGTCGTCAAGGTGCCAGAATTGATTACCGCGGGCGCATTCGTTTGTTTTACTTGAAGATAGTTGGTCAGCGTATGTGACTTGATGGGGGCAAATGGTTTGTCTGAAAACAAATGAGAAAAATGATGATGAGATCTAAATCCTTCACATGTCGTCTGAGTTACAACGACAATCAAACCAAACTAACCGATTGTTTTTTTGTTGACAGGTACGACGACAATTTGAGCTTCCTGAGTCTTCGCCTTCAAAACAGCTTGCCGTCCGAGTGATAGAACCTAGAGCGTAAGTTAGGAAATACATGGAGATTATCTCTCTCCTTGATTACGAGCGAACAGTCTGTTGCTGTTACATCATATTTTTTCACAACTACTCGTGTAGTTGTAGCATAAGTTGTAAAGAGAGAACAAACTAGCTGATTGTATCGAGGGGCACGTATCAAAAAGGCCAAAAATACGAATACAAACGCCAGTATCAAAGACTGACAGACAAAATTCAGCGTTATTAATATAGAACATTATCTAAAGATAGAGGGTTATGACACACTCCTTGTAGCTAACCGGAGCAACCCGAAACGTACACTTCAGTCTACTGAGAAGCTGGTTACCATAAGGCGACAGGACGCTCTCACGCGGTCATAATCAAGTTGCTCTGATGCCGCAGTCACATTAATAAGTATTTTTAGGTGTTTTTAAAATTTATTTTCTTGTCCGTCTGTCTGACTTGTTAAAGTACGACTCCAACACTGTAAAGCTTTCTGTCCATATTTAAAATTAACAACATATCCATGTGTAATCAGAGTATATGAAACGTTAGCTCATGATTTATGTTTTCCCAATGAATTACTGAATGTGACCATGACCGATTGAGATCTGGCACTTCATTAATGATAAGGAAATCAAAACAATGGATTAGCATGATAAATCTAGACAGATATGGTGCAAAGTACTTGTTTGATTCTCGTCACAGAGAAAATAACAGCTTGCTTTCCAGGTCTAATAACCAGGCTGGTGACCGTGGCCGGAGGACAAGCAACATCAGTCACTGTCACGCTGGTCACATCTAGACAGAAAGATTCGCGATGAACCGGATCCAAACACACGACTGCGAGTTTGGCAGTCAGCGTTTGTATAACAGCCTCTTACTCACTATCCATTTATCCTGCGTGGATAGAAGACTGAGGACGACTTTTTCCGACTGTTGTTTACCAAAATGTCCGAAACAATCCCAACGAAAGACGAGATAATTCTGTTGCTGTGGGATGCAGTGAGTCAAACATGTATTGCCCAAGTGCCGATCGCAGTTAGGTATTTCAAGTATGAACATAAAAATGCGTTCTTGACTGAATCTGGGCATAAAAACCAACGTACAATCGAAGGGTATGCAACACATACAACACCTACACATTACATCCCCAACTTCCGGCAGAGGCACCAAAAACGGACTCGACAAACAGTGAACCTATCGGGGACAAACAACAGAGAACGGTGGTAATCAATGACCATTCAACCAAGTCTTTTGTCACCATCATCATAACAGCCATGAGCCTGACCAAAAGGTACTGTGACTCGGACCACCGCTCCTCTCAACAGTGACATGGAATATCCCAGAAGAAAACGTTGCTAAGAAGGTTGAAAATTATTAAAAGAAGACTAAAAGGAAGAACTAGAAATGGTATGGATACAGGTACGCCATTGACTGCGACACATCGCCATCTCGGATAGCATCTCTAACCAGCGATTTCAGTAATCACGAGGACTCCATCCAGGCAGGCGACACCTACCCACTTAGCTCAATGGAGTAGTCAGGGTCTTCATATTTCGTGATCACTTTGTTGCTTGACCACTACGCGGTTTTACCCAACGGTTGGTGGTTTCAATATATAATGCTCGGTACGGTAAACGATCAGATGACATACGGAGTACATCACCCAACCATCGCAAACTGTGCAACGTGACTAGTTGACCAATTGATCGCGCATCCCGAGCATTCCGGAATACGCGCCGGCAAACGGCCACATTGCTCACGCGATCAATCCACTTAATATGGACCAATTGGCGGAGACAACGATGGTCAAACATAGCAGGTTTGTTGATATCTTCTTTGTGAACAGACCAAGTTTCCGAACCATAAAGCAAAATGGAACGCACACAGGCATTATATACCCTTCCTTTAAGCGACAACCGGACTTCTTTTCGACGCCACAGATGACGCAGTTTGGCAAGGGCAACCCGTGCCTTTGCAATCCGCGCTGATATCTCATCAGCAGTATTAAACGCTGACGAGACAGTGCTATCCAAGTATGTGAAATTGTCCACAGTCTCAAGCAGATTACCTACAATGAAGAAGGAATGCCCCAGTCTTGAAGCAGCACTTTGCACTCTGAAGGTGCAAAGCGCAAGTCTTTTGTAGTGCAAACTAAGCAGTTTTGGATCACATAGTGACATTTTAGTTGCCAAATCCACATGCCAGTTAAAGAGATCCACAGTTCTTCTTAGACAATCAAAGGTTTGATGGCAAATAAGCTGTCGAATGAAGTTGACAGGAATGCAAACTAAAGAACACGTACAGTTGCACAAAATTCCATCTTCAGATAGAACTTCAAGCTAGCCCGCTTCGAAAAGGAGCACTGAACCCGAAGGTTGTTATCGCTAACGTTCATCGACAATGCATGTGCTTGTTACGAACTTCAGTCGAGGTTCTCATGAGGTAGCCGTATTGATCGTTGCCTAACTGACTCCATATCGGACACTACTGAATTATCCTATCTGAACGCCAGCCTCTTTCGATTACGAGAAACGTTCATCAATAATCACAATAAACCTCATCATCTTCAACGGCGTGGACCAGTACAATTCTGCTCACTGGACTACCAGCTAGAGTTAACAGGAGAGATACTGGACCTTCTCTGGAGATAACTTAGCAACGTGTGTGTATTGTTTATGAGCGATTGTGGAAGAAAGTTTAGGAAGGACGTTTTAGCCAGGCCTCAAATAATCTCGACAGAGTAATAAACGAGTCAAGCTCGCTTCAAAAGTGTGACGACCGAAGTTCTAAAGTCGATCCAGACGCCATTGATGAGCCCTACCAACAGCGAGATGAACTAGCCAAAAGGTTTCGAGGAGTGTGAAGATACCGAATAAATGTGAATGATGTTCAACCTACGAATACACTCGTAAATTGATAGCTGAGGTTAGTTAACACAAAACATACTGAAGAGATTTTTTTCGAGGCCGGGTTTCCTACCTGAGACGGCTGGGTATTCTCTTTTTCTTCTTGTTCATCATCGGAGGCGGACATGGCACTTTCTGTGTCATCACCAGAGTGGTTATCAGCTGTGTCCGCATCTTCGTGAGTCACACTTGCATCCAAATCTGTTTCGTTTACGGCTGCTGTTTTAGGTTTGTGGTGAGTAGCTCCTTGGAGCCATCGATCCATCGGGCCGAAGGGGATCTTGTCTTGATCTTCCTCACCGTCTGAATCATTCTCGTGATCATCCACAACAGCATCATCTAGAGGACCCTCGCTTTCTGGAGGGAAAGCACAGAGAAACATCTGTTCAGCATCCCGTAGAAAACAAGCTTACACACAACTGATTACCCAAGGTTCTGGAATTTGAGGGAATGACTGAAGAGTTCAAGCCTGCGTGACGTGTATGGCGGTACTTGGTGTGCCGTACGAAATGAGATTATCCCAACTATGAATAAGCTAGACATGCAGTGTACGCTCGTAGGCTACGAGAAATGACACCCAACTTGAGGCTTCGGTCTTTTCTCGTCAAATCATCATGGGGGGGAAATAAGTGTCTTCAAGTAATGCAAAACCGGCAAAATAAACCAAACGATTGCGTGACTATCGTAAGATTAACAGCTCATCGATCCGGTAATAGTAGGCTGCCTCATTTTCAACTGATCACCGATAAACACATAGGAGAGCGGATGTAACTAGTATACATTAATACGATTATTCACTACTTCTGTAAGAAACCAACCGGAGCATCTACCTGAAACCGGAAGTTGCAGTCGGATGTGAGTGATGTTCAACTTACAACAGCCGAGTCATCACTAGTTATCTGAGATGTAGCGTTGACGAAATGCAAATTAAGATTGGTAAAACAATCCATTTTCTATCAGAATATAAAAGTCGCAACCAAACGAAAACGGTGTGCAAGTCTCATCAGTAAAAATCTGCGATGAACCATCAGTAATAGAAAAACACGATTAAAGATAAACGGCGAGAAATAGTTGTACACACCAAGTCCGCGCCAACGAAATCTTCGCTGACGAGTCCTGCCGTTTTCTGCATAAAGGTCACCGTCTTCAAAATACAATTCCTGGAGACAAAAAGAACAAAACAACTGTAAACATCAGGTTTTTTGTAAAAAAAAGACGATAGTATGTGTGGTCAATTTGAAGTCCTCGTGACAGCATGAGCAGACAACCACAAGGTAGGATAGACATGAGGGGCTCTTCAAATGATGCATATAGACGATAAATAGAACTTTTAGAGACTATGTTGATGGAGAGAAGATAAGATACATACGTATAGGCATGAGCGCCAGCAACGCCTACCTTCAAAAACCGCAGCTCCCTCTGGTCTTGATCGGCCTGTAATCGTTGATGAACCCGTTCAATCTGTCGTCGCAGACGACCGCCCGATGGCACATTCTCGTCATCAATCAGACCGAGATCATCCAAATCGGCATCGGAGTCGTCCTCCTGCTCATCATCATTATCCATGTAATAGGCGCGTTCATTCTCGTCACCGGACAGTTCAGCTTCCTCGTCTAAAAAGTTCTGCATTCGAAAACTGGAACACGGAAAGTCACGAAAGGAAGTGACAACGATAATCATGAGTCTTGTGTCATTTTACATAACGGTGCATCAGAAAATCGCAACAGCAAAGTAATGCTAAGGTTCAAAATTATGCGAAGTAGTCAAAGTACTTGTGTGTTTCCGTGTGGAATCAATTCCATGGTATAAGAGTAAACCTTAAACAACAAAGAAATGATAGATTTCGGATAGATCCAATCATCAAACCTGAGTGACACGCATGAGAAGCGGCTGTGCCCAGACAAACACTACTACACGTGAAAGACAAATGAAGTACGCTACCAATGAAACTGCTAAGACGTAAATCTGCTGATACATCGGTAAGTAATATACAACAATGATAGAACCAGCTCTAATAAGTTATCGATTAACTGATGAGTATTTACAGCCAAAACCGGATCGGCTATCCGTATGAAACGTCGGACAACAGAATGCGATACGTCCGGGGTTAGCTTACGTTTTTTTCGTTTTTGGTTTATCCTGAGTGATCGCCACCCGTTGCGCTTCCTCTTCATCACTCTCGTAAGCATCTGACTGATTCGGCGATGGCTCCTTCTCACTATCGTCCGAGTCAATTTCATCGTCAGAGCGATCACCATCGTCACTGCCTGAGTCTTCATCAACCTTGTTACCGTCTCCCACACACTCTTCCAGCTCTTTACCATCATCGAGTTCGGGTTCAATAGAATTTACTTGGAGTGAAGGACTCGTTGGTGAAGACTTGGGAAGAATATCTAAAGGAAAACGTTAGCATCCATAAAAGTGCTAACCTTTACCAAAGCCTTCAGGTTGGTCTATTTTACGGAGCACATTTTCATCGAGTGACTGTGATGAGTCATCGTCTTCCAACATCAACAGTCGATGACGATGAGTCCGGTTGGTTTCCACCAGCTAAAAGTCGAATAAAGTCGATACAATTTGTGAGCAAGTCGCCATTCCAACTGGATAACATACCAGGAGAAATCAGGTGGATTGCTGATACCACGAAAACATCAAGTTAAACTAAAAAAACAAATTCTTAGTTTTCACACCGCTATGTGTTTGTTACCAGGTGATCGAGTTATTTATCGGAACGAATGAAACGAAACCACAATGTCAAATCAACAAAATACTTTTGACTTTGAGCAACCCCTGAAGAGAAAGATCATTTACACAAGTTCAGTAGCGAACAGTTTCACGGTAGTTAAACTGGTTGGCAAATAACTGAAAGGATGTTCTACACGTAAACGCACGAAAATAGTTCCCAGACGATTTTTTCAAACCATCGGCCAATCAGGAAACACTAGTGTTAATTTGTTGCAGTCTGCTACGATTATATGTTGTGCTTGTCTGATGATTGGCTGTTGTCTGCTGGACTCTGACAGTTTAGGTTCAAGTTGTAACCAGTTCCGCATATTTATTCATGTATTACAATCTAACCTGTTCTCTATTTCTTCTGTTGTAAACTCAAAAAAACTCATACTGTTAAATTGTCATATTCAGTCAATCAAAGTGATAGCCTCTTTATTTAATGAACTTCCTCTATGTTGTGTAACTGACGTCAATTCATCCCAAAATGAATATCACTCGCATTTGATCGCAGTCTGTGTATTCAGATAGACTTTCTAAACAGCATGTTATTCATCAGTAACCTAAAATATCGCCTAACATGTTTAATGAAGTCGGAGATTTCGACCTGTCACGAAAGTCCTAATCGAACGGTTATCGATTAAAGTTAACAGATAATAACTGTCTCCTACTAAGATGATCGAACAATCTGAGCAGTACTCATAAGCGAAAGTGGTTGAGTGTTCAGATATGATAATTCGGTCGGGTCAATGTGAGGTCAACGGCGCAGTTGCCAAAACAGTTGTTTTACAAAAAGGTGGCTGGAGTTTTAATCTCGGTCGTGGCAAGAATATGCGCAACTAACGAGCTCTAACAAGAGTGACACTCGAGTTTAGTGTTACTTTTCCAAAGAGGCTGGTTGGAAAGTCTATCTGAGTGCGAAGGCCACGATTAAATGAGAGTGAAGTTCAATATGAAGTCAATTCATCCGTTTGTTACTTATATCGGAACCATCAACAGTCTGCTAATGACTTGCGACCTTCTGTTCATTATTTTGTTTTATCACGTCAAAAGTGCTTTTCTATTGGCTGCAAGGACTATTTTGGACGGTCAAATAAGCCTTGACAGTCTCTGCAACCAGCTCATTTACTACTGTACTTTAAGCTGTTCATTTACCCAGTGAGCAGCTTTCTCCTTGTTAAATTCACTTTAACCTTGTTCCTTATTGATGTAACGGTTACACTGTCTTTAGTAAGATGTTCACCTTATAAACTGATTCGACCTTTACACTACTTTGGACTGCGCGTTGGTTACATTGCTTAGTGTTCATTTGACATCATGCATTACTCAGCTTATTAGCTTGGCACAGTTGAGGTTTTCACGAGGAATCGCGATTGAATTTGGCTATATTTAAGCTGTTCATTAATTTCCTATTTAGTACCGTATTATAAATGTCTTCATTGTTGTCTTCAACTGTAACACCTGAAAGGGTCGACTTACTTGCATCATTTTAGTTAATTGACGTCAACCATTAGTTCCATCGACATCGATCCATCGCTCGTATTCGGCAAGGAGGTGTGGTCCTATCGACTATGCATTACCGATCGATCTCGAGGTTGTACAGAATCAAAAATAAACATAACAACATGCTGGCCAAAGTTTATGACCTATGGGGAGCCTATTATGCAGATAATATGTATACAAATGTTTGTACACGTCTCAGTTCAATAGCAGTTCAGAAGCGATGGATACCTATGTTTAGCTGTATAAATTTTCCGCGATTAAACTTAAACATTCATCATCGGGGTACTTACATCTTGCAAAAAACAACTGAGCTGCAAGCGCAAAAAAGACAGTATTTGGGAGAGGAAGTTACTTTGTGGCTTTCACTGCCCACCATCAGTAATTACCAGTACTTCACAGTTAAGTTAGTTTTTCAATTTTTTTACTGCAAAGCCACATTTGAGTTGTGCGCTCCTAAGATACCGGAATCTAGACGTACGTATCCGAGGTAATCGGGGGTAGTCACTAATGAGATACTACGAGCTTTATCAAATCAGTTTGTCAGTGATTTAACAGAAATAGCAATAATTGTGTAGGTGCAGATTAGACTCACATGGACATCATCTGCATCCTTTACAGTGTCTCGTTCAAGCGGTTCAGATCGGCTGGTTTGTTCCACTCCATCAGTTGTGGGTGATTTGGTATCGTGGATGTCACTAGTGGCATTTGACTGAGTACAAAACGTTGGCACATCTAGAAATTCATCCGGAAAAAGACATCATCGAAATACAAAAACAGTGAATCTAAAGTAAGGTGAAACTAAAAACCAGAAATTTTGAGGGATAACAACTGTTTGCCTGCTTAAAAAAAAATAAAAAGACGGTCCTGGAAAGTATTCTGTAACGTATAGACATCAACGGAGGGATGTTCAACGGCTAAAATTAACATACTTTCGAATCTCCAAATTAGTGACACAAGGTACCAAGAATTCAATCGATGACTCAGTCAACACAAGTGAAAGCAGCCACCAAGAATGTCTGAATAGGAACGCCGCGATCAAATGTGAGTGATGTTTAAATCGAATAGTTTCTATTGCTTAGATCGAAAGTCCTTTGCTGTCATGTGACACAATGGATCACACATGGACTGGATACTGTCAAGCTGTTCTAACCCAAACAATGAGAGCAGTCGCAGTAGCCAGGACTCAAACTCACAAGTGTGGCATTACGATTGATTTGCCGAGAGCAGTTTGACTAAGTTGTCAGTGAAGTACAGACCCTTGAGCGCCAGTTTCAGTCAATTATGTGATGTTGATTCTAATGCTACGTGTTCAAGCTACAGGTATCACACAGTGGTTCTGAGGTATCATCAATCAGAAACAAACAAGAAACGGAGAGTGGAGAGAATGCCCGAAGTCAGAAATACAGCTAAGCGAGCTCGGGAAGTGAACAAACATAAAAATATAGGACACTAAAGTCGTCGATAGGGTGTGCCGGGCTTTGGATAGTTTCAAGATTCAAACATGGATAACAATCTAGCTCCCACCTGATCCAATATGTCTGGAAGTATCAGACAATACATAGTGTGTAAGTCATGAGCTACGCCTTACGTATGATCACAGTTGTGTACCGCACTCAGAGACGTTTCTAAGTATTCAATCACAGCAATCCTAATATACAACACAAATTTCGATTCAACAATTCCGTGCCATGTAGACGAGTTGGTAACTGTCATTTCAGGCGACCAATTTTCGAACAACATACTATTTTGGGAAAAGTGTATGTCGACCAGCGTTCGAAATACAAAGTAAAACCTTTACGACGGATAACAACCGATTACTTCGTAGCGATATGAGTTTGAGAAGTGACAGCTGTTGACACAACACCAATCGGTTGGGTACACTGCTGAGTTAGAAGCCTGTTTCATAAGAGACAGACATACATGTGACGAGTTATGCAGTGGAACTTCAGCAGCCGTGCTACCATAATAAAACAGTTTCTAAGGGAAGAAGCTCATTTATATGTCAACGATTCACGTGACTAATGGTTTGACAACGAGCAAACAGTTTTTTTTAACAGATCTTGGTTGATGCACTTTATGTTCTCGAAGGCTGAAATCGACCAGCCGTTTGTGATAGGCAAGTACCTACCACGGCTCTAGAGGGGATTGACAGAAGTTTCTTCAAGGGACTACCAGCATAGTGGTGGACAGCTATTTCGACCTCGTCGGGTTCTACCAGTCTTCGAGAGCAGGAAACGCATCAGTTGACGAGAGCAATACACATAACTTTCTGATAGTTGAGAATAATGGTAGTGTGGTTCGTGGCTCGGGTTGAGGATTTAGGTACTGAGATGTTCATCGAGCTTAGTATTGAGATTGCAAACCTTTCACCACCAAACAAGGTGGCATCGTCAGTGTATAAGTGGTTGAGCATACAAGCACAGGTTTGAAAACTTCACGTACAAACCTATATGCTCAGACACTTACGCACTGATGATGTCATCTCGTTTGGTGATCAAACGTTTGCATCCTAAATGCTAAGCCCGGCCAACATCCCTAAATTCACATAAATTCCTGCAACCAAGTGACCGCGATCCAGCGGTTTGCCGGGTAAGTGCCTGAATTGCCATTCGGAAATCTAGTTATGGGTTATGAGTTTGATTCCCCATTGTGCGTGGTGATGCTGATGATGCCCAACGAAGTCGAAAAAGCTGTGCAACACCTCGATATGTACTGGTATTGTGCGGTTGAACTTCGAGACGGTAGTCACTGTCTTACGGCATACAGATATAAAAAGGGGAGCTACTGATTTCGACGGAAGCATCCAAGACTTGCGATTTTGGAAGGTGATGACATATAGTCATGATACTGTCAGCGATGCCAAGAGGACATTCGAATGGTGTTCCAACAGATCCATAAGGAAAGTCAGTTTTCTACGAACATGGCATTGAAAACAAGGTTAACAGAAACACACCCAATTGCGCAAGTGGCTCCACCGCGTTCGACTCCATATTTATCAGACAGGTGGAATCGGCAAACAGGTCGCGCCGTCTCGAATGTTCCATCTGTGAATCTTGAATGGGACAGAAATCAACCATCGTTACAGAGAAGATAGACACAGACGACAAACATGCTTCGAAATGAAGTTGGGCGCAAGAAAATTAAACGATAACCTACCCAACGATAAGAGAGAGCTTCCATCAATTGATTTTATTCTCTCACTGTTTGCGACGGACAGGTCGGAGGAAGCAACACCGAGGTCCAAAGCTAAACATTGAAAATTGATAAGTATTCGCATGGGGTCGATAGATGGCGGCTGATAACTGACTGATGATCCGAGTCATAATGAATAACAGTGTCACAGGAGAAGAGACTGGAGAACACTTAGAATAAACACAACGTTTACAACAAGGTTTCTAGTGCAAAAAATATCGGTTTCAATGTCAACTAGCCCATCAAAAAAAGCACAGAAAATACAAAAGAACATCGAAACTATTCTCGACTTTAAGCAATATTGCAGAAATACACGGATTGCACTGAATTACACTAGAGACTAGGAACGAGCATCTCGCGGACAAATATGCTGGGGATCAAGACACAATTCTGTTGCAGATACATCTTGTCACCACTGATACATAACACATGAACAATTCCCTACACATTGATGTGTAACGAAACAAGCAATTGCTTAATACAAAGACATAACTTCAACGCACTTGCTCGGATGAAAGTAAACTCACAAAGTCTCGGAAAAATCTGGAACAGTGTTACGAAACACGGTCGCCAACTGTTAGCGGTATAAAACCTATTTAGGTTTTTGACCATCGATGTATGTTAAGTTTACCACGCCATGCATTCTGTGTCCAGCCCTTATCTGACTGGCGTAGGTTTTAGGGTCGCCAACCAGTTCACCAAAAGAAATTAAGGCACCCACTATGTAGTGTTTGTCTCCCCGTCGGGGATGCGCGAACCCACCAGATCTTCGGTTGGAAACACCAGGTAGTAAAGCGGTCAGTCGAGTTCGACAGTGACTGTTGCCGTTTGGAGTAAGCCTAATTATGCTGCAGGTGACCAGTGTACTGTTGTCTAATCATCTGCTTGCAACTGGGTATCTTACGGGCTATTAGTGGGCCGGTCGCGTTGTGTCAATAAGTTTCTGCCTTCTGATTGGCCGTTTGATAGACAGACTATAAACAAGGATAACAAATCAGATTTGTTTGGTCCCGTTGTGATCGGTATAAAATCCCGGTATGCTCTCGTGCCTCGCGTTCTGGTTCCGCACATTAATTAGGGCTGCAATAATTGGTGACGGCCAGTAGCAGATTGTCGTCACTAATTAACGTTCAGAAGCATCCAAAGCAGCAGCACGAACTATATAAAGCCATTGTGTTAAAGTTGATGGATATTATGGAGCAGAATAGAATGTGGGAAAACTTGATTGACACACAACGTTAATTGTAACAGTAAAACCGACCATCACTCAGTGTGAAGTGCGCCTCGACAACTTTTCCATAACTGTTTTAACATACGCATTCTCTTAGTTAAATGGTTAGTGCCAAGGCTGAAGATCATCAGTCGCATTTTATTTGGATGTTCGAAAGCACTGAAGACTATGGTTTCCGAGTTATGCCTGACAGACGTTTCTTCTGTATGGAAAGTATTCAATACCTCAGATACAATACAGATAAAAAAAGAGTCATACGTCATAACCAGAGGAAATTATTGCCTCGCGTGATGAACACAACTACCCCTTAATTAATCAAATAGTTAATTAATTGTTGCAATTTCGAGTATCATATACACGATGTTCATTCAGTCACAATGGCCTTGAGCTTAGCGGAAGGTACAGTGACTCGGAACGCCATTTACCTTAACGGTAACGTGGAATATCTTAGAAAAAGAAAGCGCTACCAAAAAGGTTAAAAATCGATAGAAGTCTGGAAGAACTAGAAATGGTATGAATGTAGGTACGCTATTAACTGAGGCACAATGATATCTCGAATAGAGTTTCCAACCAGCGATTTGAGTGAACGTGTGGACTCCAGCCAGGCAGGCAACACCTACCCACTTCACCCAATGGAACAGTCAGGGCCTTCATATTTAGTGACCACTTTGTGGCCTGATAGCCACACGTTTACACCCAACTATTGGTGGTCTCAGTATGTAGTGTCCGGTATGGCGAACGCTGAGCTGGTATGTGGAGTATGTGAGGCAAACATCACAGACCGTATAGCATGATTAATTGACCAATTGATCACGCATCCCGAGCGTTTCGGAATATGCGCCAGAGAACGGCCGTGTTGCCCACGTAATCAGTTCGGTTAATATGGGCTAATTGACAGAGACAGCGATGGTTAACTACAGCAAGTCTGTTGATATCTTCGACGTGCACAGGCCACGCTTCCGGACCACAGAGCAAAACAGAGCGTATAAAACCATCATATACCCCTCTTTTTTGCAACGACCGAACGTCTTTTCGACGCCACAGATGCCACACGTTGGCAAAAGCAACTCGTGCCTTTGCCACATTCACTGATATCTCAGCAGCAATATCAGACTGACGAGACGGTGCTACCCAAGTATGCGAAAGTGTCCACAGTCTCAAGCGGATTACCTGCAATAAAGAACGTGGGAGTGGAAATGCACCAATCTTGAAGAAGCATTCTGCATTTTGAAGTTGCGAAGCGCACTCCATACAAACCAACCCGATCCACTCGCCGTGTTCAGCATGGCTTGCATGTTTTCGGCAGATGGGCTACGTAGGACGATGCCGTCTGCATACTCCACGTCGATCAATCTAGCGTCAGGAAGAAGTTCAACACTACTCTCACTGGATTCTTCAAGTGCACCTTATAGAATGTCGTCCATGACAGAATTGAACAGGAAGGAGTGAATCGGACACCCTTGACGAACACCACTGAAAGTGCTGAACAACCGGGACAACTGTCTATAAACTCTCATCCCGGCGAGTGCAACATACGCTAGACTGATGCCCCTGTGTATGTCATATGGATTTCGGGCACCGTTTTTGAAAATAGGAATTACTGTTGATAGGCACCAATTACGAGATACCTCTTCAGTCACCCAAATCGTCTGGAAGAGTTTCGTCAATTCTGATATCAACCGCTCCCCACCATCGTTGAAAAGTGTGGGAAGGAGGAGGTCTGGACCAGGAGCCAAATTAGGCTTCAATAACTTAAGTTCCAGGACCACTTTTGTTTCCGACGGAGGACCGTCTGGAAAACAACAACTCACTTTTCGGATCCAGTCGTTCACATGGTCTGGTTGAGGCCAGCTGAGCAGTTCCTCAAAATGTTCAACTTACTTATCAAGTCAGCTAGATTGGCTGGTTATAAGTAAACCATCTTTTTCGCAATATGGTTTCATTTACACCGACTCCACGGTCAGTACAATCAAGAATCAGAGGAAATAGTTTTCTACTGTTCCCAGATAAAAAGGCTCGTTCCATCTCTCTCAACTGTTCGACCAAGTGGTACTCACCGTCTTTACGCAAGCTTTTGATTAGCTTGCGTTCAAGTTCTCGAGAGTCATCGTCATATTCAGAGCAAGGTGGAATCGAGCGACGCTTGCTCATGAGGGTTATCGACGAGATGGAAATCCAGTTCTGCTGAAAATGAACAGCTCTTTCGGAACATACCTGTTCACAGCAAGCTTTCATAATGCACGCACATCAGCTGATCCGAGTGCAGGTGATTGCTTGAAAGAGCGCGACAGTCTTTAACAAAGTGGCGCTACCTGTAACTGACTGCTGCAGGACTGAGTTGTGTTTACGGCTGAGAAAGGCAAGGAGGTCTCCATGTAACACAGTACTTCCTGTGTTGAAATGCGGTGTTCGAAATATCGAGACCATGAGAGGTGCACAACGGCAGAAGTCTTTCGCCATTAACAGTGTGTTGTGCCCGGACACCAAACACACCTCTCCACCGCTTCTCCTCCGAAGAAAGACGACCAGGCTGATCATTTAAATCACCCGCTAGTATGATGATGATGATGTCAGTGTTTGGTTTGCTTCAGAAGGTCAACAGCGGCGTTGTAGAACACATCTTTGGTGACACCCGAACGACTGTCCGTTGGAGCGTACGCCGATATAATGAATTTACAGCACTTTTCTGAATCATGTTGACATAATTTAACTGATATGAGTTTGACAGCTCACAAACGACTGGTCACTGGGGTCTAATCGAGCAAACATTGTTCTGCTGTGGAACTCTGAGCGATTTCCATTCCAGATTGACTATGAGATTCAGCTTCTGCGTCACCAGAAACCTTGAAGGAAAAGCGCTTGGATAGACAATCATCCAGAAGTGAGTAACCGTGCTTGAACCGCAGACTCGTGTCTCCGACACACAGCACACATCAGGTTCCAGACTTGAGAGGGTACATGCTAGAGCAACTTGCTGACCGACTTGTCGGAAAGTGCGCACATTGAAGACACCAAATGTTACCAGTTGTCCTAGCTTTGTAAAACAATTAACGCCCAAAGGCATGGAGAAGGCACAAAACGTGTGTGGTAAAATAGAAGGAGAAAGACGCAACGAGTTAATGTCACTGTCGGGAGGACGATAACTTCTGATACTTCCCGGTCGATTATGCCGTGGAAGGAGGTTCATTTGAGGGACACCACTCCGAGTCTCACTCAAACGTCTGGGCTGCGAGACAACAGAATAAAGGGTTTTCTTGAGGGACTACACTCGAAGTCAACGACCCAACGGTTTGACTCATTTGGCAGTGAAGGACTTGCTTAGCCCGAGAGCGTCGCAAATAAGAAATCAATGCCTGATTCGGATCACAACTGCACGCAGTGGATGTATTCGAAGCTAAATTAGGCTTCCCAGTGATACCGGATATCTATCGACCGTATTGGATAATACGGCGGTGGTCATGGTTACCCACTGGGCGATCGGAGTGTACAAGGTTTGAAGATACTCCTTCTAACCCCGTTCTTCCTAAATGGGAAGACAGCAGTGTGGTAACCATAAAAACAGATATGCTGTATGCATATAAGAACGTGCTTTACTACATTAGCACTCTTACGCGATCACTAGTGCGACAAACAACCCCATGAGTGTCTCAGCTTTTCATCTGATTGCTTCTCTTTGGGATGTCTGACAAGGTTGCAGATGGAAGGACAGCAGAACTAGTCAGCATAGCCCTCCGAATCGATGCAGTGCGCAAGCGTGACCACCACGTCAAGGTAACAATAAATCAGAGCTCTTAATAATATAAAACCACTTTTAGGTCGAAAACAAAAGTGAATTGTTTCATTGCTTAAATAATACTTCTATCAAGTCTAAAGACACGAAAACAGATAGTCCTTGAATAAAAACAACGCAAGCAAACAACGTTCATAAGAGGACTGAATTGTTCAAATGAGGCGATGCATACCCTCGAATGAAAGGCTGATGTTACATCCGTACCCGAGATAATGAAAGTTACTAAAGGTAACTCATGCTTTGGCTAGTAGAATAGTGATCTCATCGGACAATCCATCAGAACCTATACACCTACCGGGGTAGGTCAACCTAACCAGTACATTCAGTGTCACCGTTTAGGATTAGCGCAGATTTCGAAAGGAACGGAAAAACGAACATGTGCAACTGCACGAGATCGAATGCAGACAAGATAAACAAAATGCTTACGGATTGTGGATAGATCCCCATACTTCGTAAAACAGTGTCGCTTACCTGGAACACATGATTGGTCGGAACCGCCAAGGGTTGGATGTGGTTCGTGTGAATCTAAGAATAAGTGATCAATCGAAAAGGAAGAAATGCGTCGTGAAAGTAACTGAAACCATTTATGCTAGTCCGACATGTGATTGTGGAATAACAGGCAAATTGAGCTGAGTATAGTTCGACAATATCTGCACAGCATAACATAAACAAGAACAACGATTAAACTCTAATACCTTGGGTAACTGTCTTCAGTGTGTCGACCCCTTCACAGTTTTCCTTCTCCAAAAGTGAATCCGAACGAGAGACATTGTCAAACAATTGACGTCCCACAGCATTTTTACTTGGAGATTCTGAAACAGAAAAGAATAAAGACGACAGGTTGACAGTCGTACAGTGGTACATATTTATCTGAGTGTAGATCAAACCGCTCCAGTGTACACACCGATAGAGAGAGAATAGGTAAATAGGACAGGCAAAACTCAGTGGTCAAAAAGAAAATCGATATGAGGTGTTTAGTCAAGTCATTCAACTCGTGTAGTGTTGCAGGCCAGGTTATAACAAGAACCATAATCATTCTCCCGTCCGGATTCGGGCGCCCTGATTTAATGTTGTTAAACATTATGATACCGTTTGTATCACGTAATCTATTTAGACGTCTGACTGCGGCGAAGTGTATATGCTGTTTACTGATAGCCTAGAAACAAATTGGTTGAAGTAAAGGTTTAATAGAGTGGAATATATCGACGAACGTACAAAAGTGTTCCTCTATTCAATACACAAACTAGACAAGTGGGAGAGCAATGAATAACAAAGAGGAGCAATTTTTGGCAAAATCATCTTCACTCATTTCAAGCGGATCTTCAGACAGATTCAAGAATCCAGCAGGGCAACCTTGCGGATCTAAGCCACTGTGAGTTTGAGGCAAATATCTGAGATGAGGGGCTATGACAGTATGAACAATGAACAGCAACAAAGCCAGGTGGAATCATGTAAATAACTATGTTAATAAAAAAGAGACGCACAGAAAATGACACCGCACTCAAAAAACATTTCATGTGACAACAAATGTGAACGGGAAGACAGAACAACTATGACTAGCTTTATTGAGAACGGTCACAATTCAGAACGCAAACCTTGCGTGACGTGGTCGCATGAATCCAAAACAGTCCCATCGAACGTGCCAGCATCAGAAGCACTGCCGTCAACAGAGTCTTGCCGACTGAGTGATGTGAAAAGCAGACGGCGTTGTTCGTGCTCGTTTTGTGAGTCTAAAGGTAAAAAGAAAGCCGATGGTAGCAGCGAATGGCACGGTTGGAAAAAGAGGGCTGTTGTACAGCAAACATTGATTCGTCTGAGGGATGAGCACACTCTGGAAAAGGCAGCTAATATGTCAAATTGATCAGATGTAATCAGGAAGGAAAGTTTTCAAGGGCAAAATAGTTATTATTGCTTGAGAGGAGTATACAACTGAACATTAGATCTATGAACTCATTTTTGTGAAGAAGTATCGGATGAAGGTATCTACGACATTCAACGACAGTATTTGATCACCAGTCCCACTATGGCTTCTTTTACCTTAACGAGTGAACGGACAGTCCACTGCATAGCCTGATAGACAGTGATGGCAAAGATCACTTAGATACGAAGTCTAGACCTAGTTGTTTCTGACACTTGCCTGACTGTAATCTTACTGATACTAATCAACCGAAACAGAAAAAAGACGTGTTGTGAGATGCTAACTTTAAGATTTACTTTCATCAGATGCCGGTGAAAACGGACAAGTTAAGCGTGAACTAAACACAACGACTAATGAAGGAACCAACTAATATATTTTAAATCCTTCAAACACAAATGAAGCAATTAATTCCACAGAAAGGAGAATGACTGCGATTACGTGTTCCGTGCAAAGTGAACTCGGTGATATTATCTGACTAGCATTGACTCGTCAATCGCCAGCAAAGTAACGTTGTGTTTTTATAACAATATTTTGAATGATTTGGGCGCTTCCTAGGATGTGTTCGGTGATTGATGAAGCTGGGTACTGTGAGTATGCTACAATTTGCATGCCAGTTTTGATGCTGCAATCGTCAACTACTTAAAAATACGTTACCGCTATGCGTTGATGCAAGCATCGATCGATCCTGCTTACGTAAATGTCAATGCGTCCGTAATTGGTTCACTCGTTTGTTACTGACACAGAACTTGCTGGTCTTAGGTTGGGGATTGATAAGTGTAAACCGAAGTGCAACATATTACATTCTCCCCTCTGTTTTAATGGAGTGGATAAAGAGAACTGACCGTTTTAAGTTTAAATTATGAATACAATTGCACAGTTAACTGAGACAGGGAAAATTCACAATATTTCACTTGATTACCATACTCACTGCATGCAATATCCATAATGGGAAGGGACTTCAAGATCAGATAGGATCAAAGCAGACACGGATTTAACTGTGTTGAGAGTGCAAATCCTAAGTTGCAAATACGTTAGTACATATTGATAAACTGAGTTCGACTGTACAGAATAAAACCAACGACACTGAACCTTAGCCCAGGTAACTTCGATATTCAAGTCAGTCGACAATACACTCGCGTGCTAGTGACTAATAGCCAGCAAAAGTGCTCACGGATGACCACAGTCGATTGTTTATCACGACTGTTGCACGTGACGATGAGATAATACAACAATGTGGTCTGCGCACATAGCTTTAACAAACATAAACATTATCATGGAATGCCAGTATGTTTTGACGTTTGTCTGCGTACATGAGAAAAAGATCGGAAATCGGGATATAACACGAACTTTCTTCGCTCACCCCATTCCCTGCGAGCGTCACACAGTGATCCGGATTTCGGATGGACTCGATTGATACTTACACACCACGGCTGATCAATCGACCGACCCGGGAATGTGGATATTTTTAAAAAGCGCGGGCTACCACCGAAACACACAGGTTCGGGGAACTAGTGCAGGCCACCCGGAACATCTTGTCTTGAGTGAGCAGACAACTGAATAAGCTAATTGTAGCAGTATCTTCTTAGTATGAGTCCATTATAGCGTCTCTTGTTGTTTAAGGGCTTGTATTAGAGTTTTCCGCGTTTCGTAAACCAGAGGAAACGGAGTGGCGTTGGATTTGAGATCATTAATGATACGCACTAGATAAGTAGCATAGTTAATAGTCCGCACCACCTGGAACACAGTTTTTGAATAGACTGAGTTAAAATTTGCTGAACTGTTAGTCAGCCCAGATTTATAGGCACGTTGGTAGAACTTCCGAAAATTCACCAGCTAGAGTAGACAAACTAAGAATATGCGTAATTAACCACAATGAAAAAGTACGAGGGGAATGAATAGGAGTGCGCGTGGCGGAAGCTGACCAGTCGGTCAGAATGTGGTGAAAGGTTGTTCAAGAATGCAAGATCTCTGCTGTCCAATTAGTACGTTTTCGCGCCACTCGCGTTTATGAACCAAAGTTCCAGTCCACAACGCAGGAAGACTTTTACCTACAATTTTTGTGTAGATCAACTTAACTTCGTCCATTTGGTTGACTTTTTCTGTCAAGGATTTCCTCGCCCGTTGGGGGCGATTTCACCCAATGATAACTCGTTACATCTCTCGCGTTGCCATTGGTCCATCCGCTGCGAGTGTCAACGATATCCTACAACCGCATCGAGATGATCTACTGAAAGTCGGGATAGCCGCGTCCTTAAGTTGGTCACCTGTCACAAGTCGATACGCCTTCGTCAAGGGGACAGTAGAATCGAACAGCAACAAGATGTTCTAAGTTTGACTATACTGAACCATCGCATTTGGGCAAACTCTGACCACTCGCAGATTGTTTTCCTAAATTCACGTCGGTTGTCGTATGATGTAACACCAGAGTTGCAAATGAGCTCGGATCAGTCAGATGTACTGAGTGATTACGTTTCATGTTCGGCGTCAGCAGCTGAGTAAGCTTCCGGCGCATGGAACCTTGTTTTCGGTCTGATACAAATGTGAAAGTACGATTTTCAGCCTTTAGACCAGAAGGTGATCGCCTCCTTGTGAGACATAAAGATACGTGAGACGGACAGTATGGCCTGACTACAAAAACCCGATCAAGATCAATCGAGGAAACCAGACTTATGAATGGAAGTTGGCGAGGTACCCATTGGACTGTCTCAGGTTCATTCGTCATAGTGGAGATTCAGATAAGATAACACAAAGTTGGAAGTCGGTATCAACACCACTACCTATCGTCACCTACCACAATGAATATTTGCATCAGGAAGGTTAGAAAATTGTCAAATTTTACACAAACCGTTTGACCTCATGCTTTACACTGGATCGCGTATGGACAGGGACTGGCTAAATACCGATGAGCACAGAAAAGGCCCGAACCCGTTAGCCCATGTCTTTACCACCTTAAGTGATAGTAACAAAGCAAAAAAAGCAAGTACATACCTTGAGTCGTCGAAATACTGGAAGGAGGTAGTTTCAACAGTGAGTCGGACGATGAAGCCAGAATAACAGTGTCTTGAGAAGTCGGATATCTCGCGTCATCTGCAACGAATAAACGGAGTAAAGCACCATTCAGAATTGTACACTGGAATGTCAAGGTTCTAGAACGGGTAGACATGGATATCGTCATGGGTAAAATGAACGCGCAAGTGTCAAATCATCTCATTGCGACCGAGAGACATGTTAGTTGAACTCTGATTTACTAAGCTGAAATAACAGCACTCATCCAGTGCATGCATGTATGTAACATTGCTTTTTCTGGTCAACATGATCGTTTCGACCTCCAATTTTTGCGTTCATACCGATACGAACTATTAAACATTGGGCTGCACAGTGTCCATCTAACCGCTTGAACAAGATTAAGCCAAAACGATGGCGACAATCACCGTTTCAAATGCTGCTCATAAAACAGATGGTCCATTGTAAATAAAATGTTCGATTCGTAACAGAATGGTCGCTTGTCCGCGGTGAGATGTAAGCTTACGAACTAGTAGGGAGAAAATGGAAAAATGTCTTAAGAAGCAAGGTACTGTGTACCTGGCATCGCCGAACTATTGAATGACGGCAGCTTCAATGACGAATCGGACGAGGGAGCCAACAGAACAGTGTCCTGAGAAGCTGAGTTTGCCCCGCTATCTGTAACACAAAAAAGACAGATTGATTTCATAAACAGAAGCAGACGTGGTATGTAAGTCATATCCAAACTGCATTCCATTAGGAAAAACAGTTTGTTCGATCAGCCAACAAACAGAAACCTCGTTGGCGATATGAACGCACAACTGAACTGTCATCTTACGTACAGTGGAAGACATGATGATGGCCCATTTAGAGTCTGGCCCATTTGCCTGTTATACACAAGTATCCATACATTTTTTTGTCAAACCTGCACCAAAGTAGTGGGCTGAGGAATCAAAATAAATGGAATAAAAAAGAGCAAGCATGAATTTTGGAAAATGGGAGGAACAAGTTCTCATGACGGCATCGTCATGTATGTGGATTTTGCGTCATTCATGACAACGTTATCAATGAGAACGATCTTTGAGCCTATCAGCAAGAAGTCCGCAAATTCTTACGAAGTCAGGTGCTAACAACAGAGCATTCATTGCCCGAACGCGCGACACAACTTGATCACCCAGCTATTATTTCAAACCTAACCCAGAACCAGTTAAAAAAGTACGGCGCAGCAAGCGGAGGGATGGCATCCACAAAGTGTATCCAAGCCAGTGGCGTTTGTGTGGCTAGAATGACAGGTCTATCGACAAGCTAAACTTGCCTCTACGAAACCGCCGACTAATGGCGTTGTTCATTAGGTGGTGCCGTCATCACACACGTCCAGCAATAAGATAACACCAGTGATTAAAAATAAACAGTTGTTGAATAGGACCAGAATGAGCAAACCGTATTTCACAGGTATACTGCAGTAATGGGTTTGCTACGTCGTTATATTCAATCATAGATAGATTACTAATGTGGTGACTCTACGGATAACGGGGGGTTAACGTATGCTACCCGGTAGTCGATCATTGTTTTCGTCAGGAAGCTCATCAGAGTTAATATAACTATCCAACCCACTCCA
This sequence comes from Paragonimus heterotremus, assembly GCA_013368495.1. Classification (NCBI taxonomy): domain Eukaryota; kingdom Metazoa; phylum Platyhelminthes; class Trematoda; order Plagiorchiida; family Troglotrematidae; genus Paragonimus; species Paragonimus heterotremus. The sequence continues at coordinate 49,277 of LUCH01001197.1, read as the reverse complement.
TCTCCTTAATGCGTGATCAACGATAGCGAGCCCAGGCATGGGTTGTTGTCAGTCTCGGAGGAGAATCAAAGTGAGAGCCTAAGCGACAATCTATCGAAGATATTTTGTGCTGCCTGTGCAATACTACGAACTAGGGTGATACTATCGGTATAAAAATGGGTTCGAAGTCAGTCATCGAAGAGTAGTTCCACACCTTTGTGTTGATGACAGACCAGTGCGTCTTCCAGAACGTCGTCAAAAACAAAGTTGAAGAGGAAAGAGAAGATCGAGTAACTTTTACCAACATCGTTTGTGATACCAAAGCGCGATTCAATTTGAAATATAAACTAAGGCTCTTTTAATAAAGTTGTATCGTGCAAAAGCATCATTGATAACCACAACTGTATTGGAATCGATTACCGTGAAACGCTCGTTGGAAAAACCCAGACCGATAGCTGGGGGAATAATGCCTGTTAACAGTGGTTGGCAGCAAACGCGAGATGATGAAGGGAGTATAGACAACTGATGAGAGATGTACGTCTGTTAGCCGACAAAAAACCCAAGAAGAACCCAGGTAACTGAAACAATTGCCAACGATAAAACGCTGCCGTACAGCCCAGCGGTTCAAATGGACCCTCAGCTTCTACTTGTTTGTTGCTCGTGAAATAAAGTAAAGAAGTATAAACTTTGCGAAGGGAACAATGAAGTAATTTAAAGACAGTGAGACATCACAAGTCGCAGCGCAATCGCCGACTGACAGCTTGAGAGTGAATGGCCAATTGTTAGCCTCCTGAAATTTCAGTGATTTATTTGGTAGCAGGAGGCACAATAAAATTTACCATAGCACCTAAACATAGTTGAGACATTGCTCTGTCAAATAAGATATGCCACGGAGAGTAGACTCTGCGAAAACACGAAGGAACAGCAACCTAGGTCTGTTAATTACACGACTTATTGATTGCTTGAACGAGCATTAAACGGTGACGCTCGATAAGTTTTTGGACGTAAAACTACCTTCCATTCTCAATCAACGGGCACGCTTTATTGCATTGTCTACCTAGGAAATAAACTAATACTGAATAGTCTGAAAACACCCAAACTTTACGTTCGGACAGCACAGAAAATTATATCACCCGTCCCCCTTTCCAGCTCTAAATTTGGATGTAACTCAAATATAGTATTTTGCACAGTGCGTTATACAGAACTGCATACGTAACTTTACACACAACAGGTGATCTGTAAACCGCTCCGGTCGAGCAACTGAAAGTCTGAGTAATGTGGACCACTTGACGGGTTGCCTCAGGATGGTCAAGAAATAAAACAACGAACACATACAAGATATTTCCCGATCAGAATTTAAAGAGAGCGCCACACCACTGATCGATGATCCAGAAAATGATAATCGGAGTAAGTTGGCGTGATAAGTCCCTGTATTACTTGGAATCCTCAAGTTGTATTGCTCGCAATGGAGATCTATGTGACACTAGTGTATTTTCCCAATGTACCACGGTGAGTCAGTATGTTACGGTTTGCCAAGCTCCTAACTCAGACGGTAATAAACGACGTGATGCAGGAAAATGAAAATAGTTGCTAATGTGTTAGGAACCATAAGTTACACTTGTATGAAGACTTAGAGACCTCATGATACGCCTCGGTACCGGGTGGAGACCACGGAAGAAGGCGGTTGTTTAGGCTCCGTGGTGTGAACAGAGCTTTTATTCGAATGGGCCGCCTGGGAAGTAGAAGTGCTCAATGAAGTGAGATAATGAAAGTGTGACACAATCAAAACCGCAACGAAGGTGCTTAGTGGATGCAGTCTTACGTTCATCTGTAGGTCAGTTGATTACAAAGCGCAGACATTTTAAGACGCAAGAGTTTCGTGTGAAGTCCTGTCCCTCCTTCATGTGCGATATTTAAACTTGGGCTGTCCTTTACCATGGCAATCAAGCATGAACATCAACTACTGATATAGTGTTGTTGCTACCAGAAATAATGCTTCATTAAATTCTATGCATTTCACCCAATGTTTCCCGACTTTGTCGATCACGAAAAGACTCAACGTCCTACCCGAGTAAACACCAACCAGAGTAAAAACACAGCTGAGTAAAGCTCACAGTAGGCAAAATATCCCAATAGATCCGAACTGCATCCACACAAACAGTTATATAAAAGAAAAATGGATACGAAGCGATGTTCAAGGATTGAGCAATCAAAAAAATAGAAGCATGATGAGCAGCACTGCCCTAGAGCTTTATTGCAAGTTACCAATGGTCAGAGCCGTTCAGTAAGGTCTTGACCGAGTTACTTCCATTCAGGTTAGAATGAGGGAGGGTGGCTGTGGGTAGCTATTTGAAAATCAATCGCACTGTAACCGATACAAGTGAAAAAGATACTTTTAAACCAAGTTATCAACCAAAAGAAAACACCAATTCCATGGATGATATCAATGTGGGTGTACATTAATTAGAAAAGCTGACCTTCAGTGCAACGAATGGAAGCTTCGGTGGGTACCAGACTGGATTCATTTGAAAAGGAAGCTGAGAAATATAATAAAAGTGATAGACGTAGCATTAGGATAAGGGGACTAAGCGACGAACAACTTGAAGTGTAGTAGTAAAGTTAGTAGTTGATCGACTAAGTCGGCGCATACGCTCTCAAACGAACGTGCGCATATCAGCAACGGCATTGTTTGTGGTGTGAACACTTACAATAACTCTGTCAAAGTAAGGGAATGCACATAACAGACAGAAATCTAACAATATCTGAAACCCAAAAGGATAACATAGCGCTAAATGGAATTGCTAGTGTTGTATAACATGCACCTTCGTTTTTGAGTAGTATAGCATGACTCGCAGGCGCGAGAACTAAGGGAAGGTCTTAACACCAGGAAGAAGAGGAACTAGAAACGGTTAAGGGAAACGTGTATATGCACTGTGTGCAACTTGCTACCAAGGCGAATGACGACGCACTGCTACTCAACGGATGCGGATACATCTTAATCATCCTTAAAAAAAATCATTGTTCGCGTTTGCCGTTCTATATTTTTACATACACTATAATGGATTTTGTACAATAAACAACTTCTCAGGCCAAGTGTCTTTTGCAGTGACAACACTAGGAGGTCGATTAGAAGAGTGGAAAAATAACTATGTATAAATCGGAAAATCAGCGAACGCTCCCAAGAAACATCAACATATCCTCTTCGATATTAAGTATTTCTGTATTATACAGAACGCTTACAGACAGAAGTGGAGTGCAAAAATAGCGAAACCATCAAAAAGTGTTTTGAGGGAGTATAATATGGGGAACATGCACAACACAGTAGCCCGTCAAATAGTGTGAGTGAGAGACAGATGCGCAGAGGAAAAAATGTGTAACTCACGGCGTTGACTAATCGGTTTTTGCGAGTAGAGAAGTTCATACGGGGTATCGTTCCACTGACTATGGGTGGACGCCTCACGGTGTACACATGACGTGATATTTTTCAAGTGATCCTTGACAAAATAAAAACATAAACAAGCAAAAAAAATCGTACGGTATCTTTGCGTTCTAGATATACGGAGAACGAGAAATTAGCGCCCACTCGGCAATAAGAATCCAAGTCCTACACAAACCAGGTCTTAGACGATAGGATCAGTGTTACGAAACAAGGTATCAGAGTATGACCTTCATACGGGAGACAACTACAAAATAAGTACAACCGAAGCAAGGTAGACAAACGGTTGACAACCGAGTTTCTTACAAACCGTAATAGGGCCCTATCACTGGATTAGTAATATGCAGTAAGTAATCTGGAGACAAAGGAATTGCATTTATTATGACGGAGAACATGCATTCCGGACAATTTACTGATCGATCAGTTTATGAAACTTCTCCGTTACTGGAAACCATGGACGACTGCTTTGTGAAGCAAACTATTTAGCCAGAAGCTCTGACGGACCCAAAAATTTTCCCATTTTGAGTGGTATCCGATAAGTACACAGTCATGATAAAATCGAGCTTTTGCCAGGCAGAAAGGTGACTATCACTGAGCGCAGGGAAGGCAGTGTCTCACGTTATTCTTCTGTAAACACTACAAAATACGCCTCACCCAGCAAATGAGAAAGCTAAGTTGTGTGGTATGCATTTTTCAAATTCAAAGTGCAAATTTTGCCTTAAGGTTAGATTGATCTTGACTTAAACCTGGTCGTTGTAGGTAGGCCACTAGGGACCACCTGGATAGTATCATCTCATCAGCCTGTTTGAGTATAAACGATACGTTTATGAGGGTGGTGAAAGTATGTGACGTGTTCATTGATCTTCGTCATTTGTGGCGTCGCGAAGACCCGTAATTCTATTGTGCAAGGCATGCTGATTTTGTGACCAACGCGACAGTGCATCGCCGTGTATTTGGGACACCTTTAAGTTCATGACCAAAAACTGAAGTTAGGACAATGCACAGTCTGTGTTAGCGGGGTAATGTGTTTTGTATGTCGACGAAGCGTTTGCCGCGCCGCGCATTGTGCGAGACAGATATTAGAGGAGGGGAGAAACTGCAAACCAGAAATACAGTGACGTAACTGAAAACTATGAAGGTCTTGACCGTCTCGCCGGGCGAAGTCTGTAGGTGCCATCTGTCACAATGGAGAGTTCACGAGTATTTAAACCACCGATTAAAAACGCCTTGACATGATAATGCGAGACAGTCTATGACGCGCTCGTACAAGTAAGATTATGGATTTGCATTAATCCTTTTCTACTCACTGAAACTCTACTGATTTTTTGCTTCCCCTTCATGCGTTCCCACTAATCTGTTAATCCGTCACTTAATGAGTTACCATCAAGGACAACAGTAGCCGGAACCACACCGCCCAAGGTACAGCTCAAAGCTGAGAACACAACAGCAGACGAAATTTACCTCAAAATGAACGAATAAACAACAATTCTTCCCATCTCAAAAGCCACATACTCAAAGGCGAATGAACTGTGCACTTGTTTGTAACCATAAGGTTAATCACGGCCGGTCGCCTGAACAACTCAAAATTGAAACTCCGAACAAATTTCAAGTTGTGAAGGAACATGAACACGGCGGAAGATTGATACGTTCATCGTAAGCGTGAATGAATACAGAGAGACGACGTTCAGCATCAGTGAGTCGTTGTTATGGTAAGTTGAAGTCCATCAGAGAATCCCTTTATCAACTGAACGTGGAAGACAATTCCCAATTGCCACTAGATTACTTTAGGAACAAGGAATTCACATAGGCGCTTGCTTTCTTTAATCCAGTCATTGTTAGTACATTTCATTGGAAAAGACTATTGGACGCATTAGTAACCAATACAAACAGACATCACTTGTAACTGTTTTTTAATGTTCAATAATCGAAAAAGATTTCGAACGATGAACACAAAAACGTACGGTTACATTTTAGGGGACTGAAGTTATCGCCAGGACGATGGAAGCGTCAAAAAAACCTGTCCAGTTCAATCTCAACAGAACTGGATAAATCGGTCATCCCCTTAAATAAAATGTTTCATTCTATAACAGACACATAAATGACAGCCCAATATTCATTGGGATTATACCACAAGCAGCACAAAACTCGGCGTATTCAGACATCAAACACCAGAGAAAAGAAACAAAATTTCAACTCCAGTTCCAGTACCAGACATGATACCAACATCCACCGACCAAAACACGACTGCACACATTTTTTTGTTCAGCATAATACCGGCAGAGCACGTTGTGCACTCAAGGCGAAACATAAGTACACAAGTGAGAGACCATGGTTAGAAGTTAAGCAATCTTAGTACATCTGTCAAAACGTAGCTACTAAATCTTTTCTGTTGAGAAGAAATAAGAATTCAGCCTCGACAATGCAGAATACCTTCTGCCATACGACAAAGTTATCAGTGGTCTGGGTGATATTGTCAGGCTACCTAAAGCCAAGACTGCGAGATTAGATATGGAAGCAAGGGCACTAAACCTCAACCGAGTGATTGACAATCGGCAGTCTTACTACGGATATACTGTGCGAGAACACACGAGAGCCAAGCAAAAGCACAGTTTCTATAAAAACCGCACTACAGAAAGACGTCTTCCTAGGGGCGCTGTCTATGAGTGATGATTTCGAGAGACAACTGAAGCAAACCAAACACAGTCACTTTGAGAACTTATTACGCTGCTCAAGTTCTTGTAACACAACGGGCAATGAGATTATTAGGATAACTGAGGAAGACGAATCGCATTTCTTGATGACTACAGCACGGTGAGCGCTATGCAGAGAGAAATAATCGAACGCGGGAGGGTAAAACCACCTAACACGTCACAAATGAAAATGGGTCAACACAGCCATTCCCATTACGCCAGCTGCTGTACAAGACTCAGGTCGATCTTCTAATCGCTAAGCGTTTAGTAGAGATCGGCTGCGAAGCATTCAGCGATCCAATCCCTATCAAAAAGACGTATCCTGCAATTTCATGAGGTCTAATTAATCAAACGCGTTAGAGCATTCTCGTGTGATCATAACCTATTTGTGTGGAGGTTCAAGTTGACTATGTCGCTCAGCATGATGTTGCAAGACAGAGCAGATGAGAAATACCCACCTGTGTTTTGTCCTGAAACACCACTTCTTCCATTGTATGCAGTTACATGTACTAATGTATTCTAAGTGTTATGATCATTAGCAACAGCGTCAATACTTTAGTAGTTCCCATTGATGCCAACTCAAGAAACACCATGCGAATGACATTGTCCAATTGTTCCATGAGGTCTCTGTGAGGAAATAGGTGCGATAAGCTAAACCATAGGTGACATAAAACAGATTAGAAGCGCTAGAACAGATCTTAAGATGAGAGTTGATGCAACTTACGGTCAGACTGGTTGTATCCAATCGTGTTGAAGCCAGCATCGAAGGTGGATTCATGGTCCCTAAAATCAACAATTTTTCAACGGATAATTATTAACAATACACAGGTATATTGGCGAATAAAACGATCAAGTCACACTTTCTACCAAATGAAAAAAAGTGGGGACCGACGCCCTAAAAACAATTTATGATTCTAGGGAAACACAAAGGCCGTAAATTCTGAGCTGGTTTATATGTCAACATTGTTTGAGAGGACATCCATAATCCGCTAAAGACCAACGACCAACAGAAGCGCTGTAGTGGACGCTGTGATTGAACGTAAAGTAGTCGAACCACCAACTAAATCATATAACAAAAGAAAAAAACGTAGGCTACTAAGTGAGTTAAGAAACGACGAAGCAAAGTGTGGACAGTCTAGTTTATCTAGACACGAAGGAAGTCGGTTTTTGAGGTACAAAGCAAACGTAAAAGCTCAAGTGGCATGTGTTTGTGGGCTGAAGGTTTAAAAACGAAAGCTTCGCGGTAGGCAAACTGGAGCCATACGAAAAGCAGTGGAAGAACTGAGAAAACACACTCACGTGATAGTATGTGCAGTGTAGCGGAAACGAACATAATAAAATGACCCAAGTGTCAGGTGGCTTATGCTTTGCAAGTCTATAAAAGGTCAAACTGACCGTAATCCTCATTTGTTTCTTTGAATGGTAGTGCAATATTATGATTACTGATCAACGAACTGATGTATTCATTAGCTCATAACAGTGGGCCAGAATCCCATCAGTGAGAAATCTTCGGAATTCGTGGCACCCTATTTCATTGAGATTTATGGAACGAAAGCACAGCCATACACAATTCACTACCAATCAAATAGGCAAAGCATAATTGAGCGCGGCAAAAATAGTCAAATTGACTATGTGCATCAGTTTATTCAATATTTAACAGTGGAAAGTGATAGTGCAATGAGTTACTCACACCACTGACGAGTAGTATGCAGCTGATACAATGGTACTGAGGATTGCTCTCCGATCTAACAAAGTGTAGAGACCACATCGTCATGTGTTTTGTGCACGGAAATCCACGGGTGGATGGTTGGAGTTTCGATAATTGTATGACCAATTAGTGACCAACACCACGATAGTATGAAAATAAGTGTTTTCGTAGGTGGTGACCTATTTGGTTACAGTAGGTAATTTCTTCCATCATAAACTATGCCATGATACCCATTTTGGTGTAACAACAGTACAGAGCCGAAGATGGCAGGCGCAGGAGTGACTATGACAACTGTCAAAATTACAACTATGCGTACCTTTCGGGTGGTGACAAATAGAAAGTGCCATAGTAGCGCGATATTGTATTGATTTATTTCGCTTTTTATGCAAAAAAACCTTTTGTCTGGCACTCATTCAATGAATGAAAACATCCAGTGTATGCGAAACATTCCACGATGTGCATACTGCTGCAGTCAAACAAGATATCGCTAATAACTAACACGCCCATACTGACATGAGATTGAAACATAGGCGCTTACGATCCAGGATTGTAGAGTATTCCGAGGCGAATAGATCCACATCACCAGGTCCAAGCGTGCCTTGAGGACGACGACTGTTGTCCAGACAAAACTTGTCACCGGACGCTACAAGGCATGGAATAAAGAGAGATCAACGATCAGGTTGAAATGAATAAAAAGATGAACAAGCATTGTTGAATCAGTTTCATATTTAGGCCAAGAAAACCAGCTATTCGGAAAGAAAATAACGCCAATCCACGATCTGCAGCTACGAAAGACGGTCTCTACTCACCAGTCAAACACCGGACTTTTGAGCATCCTCCGAAAGAGCCAGATTACTTCGAAAGCCAACATTCGGATTGACTTTGTTAGTTAGCTGTCAGCTGGCATTGGCTAGGTTCCAGGCCTAAACAACTCGAATTGATAACGATCGATTTCTCCAAAGAAACCAAGGCATTCGCCTTTGGTTAAACGTTTGTGGTAAAAATGGAGTTGTTAAGGCTACAAAAACTAGAATGCGTACTACAACTTAAGGCCGTCACTCGAGTAGCTACAAGTGTACAAGCAAATAATCTAGTGGTCTGTCGTTGACCAGAGTCTTGGTAATGTCCAAAAGTGAAGGGTAACTAATTGAAAAATGGACGATGAGCAATCAAAGCAAATGAACTGCAAGTGGTCAGACAAAAACCACTCGGACGATCATAAGAGAGAATTTGGACGAAAACTTACCCAATGCATAACCGGTTGTGTTGGATTGACCGGGCAAATCTGTATAATCGTCCAAACTCAGAAGATGCTGGAATCTTGAATAGCTGCCCTTCTACAACGTAACAAAGAGTGTGAATAGATTAGATAAAAAAATAGTTGGTCAGTGCTGAAGCAGTCAGGCTGACGAAATACTAACAATGTCAAGAGTGGGCTAGGAACAAATAAACCATCTGTAATGCGAAAGATGGCGTCGTCCCTGTGGAGTAATCTAGACTTCCACGTTCGACCTAAATGTACAGCACCAACTCTAGTAATCAAATTGTGTTACTAATGAGTAATCTGCAGTAATTGGTAATCTAAAAGGGTGCTGCTAAGAACAAGCCGGGGCTCTTTAACCTACTCGTGGAGGTAACAGGAAACATGCTCTTAAGTAACAGAGTTACAGAGACCTATTCGGCAAGCAGGGCAAGGAATTACGCACAAGAATCTCGGATGGTCATCACTTCCAGTGGTGTTCGTCCGGGGTGTCCGATCGTCTTGTTCCTGTTCAATTTTGTCACGGATGACATTCTGAAAGGTGCAATTTGAAAATCCATTGAGCCTGGTGTTGGGTTTCTTCCGTACGCTAAGTGGACCGACAGGGAATATGGGTCACAAATATTAGTCAAGAGAACGATAACTTCTGATACTTCCCGGTCGATTATACCACGGAAGGAGGTCCATTCGAAGGACACCACTCCGAGTCTCTCACTCAAACATCTGAACTGCGAGACAACAGAATAAACGGTTTTCTTGAGGGACTCCACATGAAGCCAACGACTCAACAATCTGACTCACTCGGAAGTGAGGGACTTTCTTAGCCCGAAAGCGCCGCGAATAAGAAATCAATGTCTGATTCGGATCACAACTGCACGCAGTGAATGTATTCGAAGCTTCTCGGTGATATCGGATGTTTGTCGACCGTATTGGATAATACGGCGGTAGTCACGGTTACCCACTGGGCGATCGGAGTGTACATGGTTTGAGGATACTCCTACTAACCTCGTTCTTCCTAAATGGGAAGACAGCAGTGCCGTGACTACAAAAACAGGTCTGCTGTATGCACATACGAACGTGCTTTACTACTTTAGCACTCTTACGTGATCACTAGTGCGAAATACAACCTCACGAATGCACCAGCTTTTCATCTGATTGCTTCTTTTTGGGATGTCTGACAAGGTTGCAGATGGAAGGACAGCAATCCTAGTCAGCATAGCCCTCCGAATCGATGCAGTGCGTAAGCCTAACCACCCCGTCAAGGTAGCAGTATAGATCAGGACATGAAGTTAGCGGATGGTATTATCTTACTTAGCCCCACTGAAGACCATTCTGAACAAGATGAGTCATCGGGCTGGTTTGTATAGAAAGCGCTTCGCACCTTCAAGGTTGGATTATTCCAATCCTACTTTCTATATTGTAGGCAATCTACTTGAGACTGTGAACACTTTCCCATGCTCGGATAGAACTATTTCGTTGACATGGAAATATTGTCGATTGGATATCAGTGGAGATAACAGGGACACAAGTTGTCTTTGTCAACCTACGTCATCTGTGTTGTCAAAAAGACGTCCGTTCGTCGCAGAAAGGACGGGTACATAATGCTTGCGTGTGCTGTCTTCTGCTCTACGGTTCAGAAATATAGCCCGCTCATGACGAAGGTATCAACAGACTTGCTGTGGTTGACCATCTTCGTCTACGCCAATTAGCCGTCCACCCCAAGTAGACTAACTGCGTGAGCAATGCGGCCATTAACCAGTGTACATTTCAGAACACTGCACACGTGACCAGTTGCCACCTAATCACGTTACACACCCTGCGATGGTTGCCTCACACACCCCACATGTCAACTGAGCGTTTACCGTACGGGGCAATACATACTGAAATCATCAACAGTCTGAGTGTGGTAGTAAATCAGTAAACGTGAAAAGAAAAAAAGAAAACTTTGGAGGTGAACTACAAGTAGATGGAGAAGGCATGTATCAATACAGCTTAGTTATTCCAGTCTCCGAGAAGATCTGTAATGGTGATTTCATTTAACTATTGTAGCTCTCAAAAGACGACTGGAGAAAAGTGTATCTGACAAGTAGAAATTGAGAATACCCAAGTAAAGGAAGTGTACAAGGACACGGATGGGTTGATAGACGGAATTACGAAAAATTACAGAGAGGCCGTGCTTTCTAGATTAGTTTATCTATCATTCACCTTTCCACAGTTTGTATCAATGTCCACGTCTATATTCTCGCTTACTCTGTTGTCACATTGATGCCATCAACTTGTATCCGGTATACAAATACTGAGCTCGACGATGGACATCTGATTGGTTGTTGAGGTGATACCCAAGTGAGAAAACTAAATCTTGTGAATCTGGCAAGTACAACAATATCCGAACGCTCAGTTTGTCTCAGAAGATGAGAGGGAATAGTAAAAAACGTAGTTGACAACATCTGAATTATTGTCCGTTGGACTATACATAGGTATGACAAACAAACAAATCCTTCTGGTCTGTGTCAGCAGATTTTGAATGAATCGCTAAGCCTGACAGAACACGGGCGACTGTCCACTGGGATACAGTCGATGAGGTTTTGTCCTGCTTCAGAAATCGGTGCAATCACCTCTCAAGCTTGACGGCGAGGTTCGACTTTATTACCACCACAGACTCAGAAAGAACCGCTAACATGCATACAACTCGACCATCTTGCTCCAGAGTGCACATTTATGGGCGGCTATCTCGGGCGTTCTCTTTATCAAGTGGCTTTCGAAAGGGTGCCTGATTTCCCTATTCTTTTTTAGCTTTGTGATGGACGACATTCCGGAAGGATCAGACAGAGGTTCCGAGGATCTCAGAGTGAAACTTCCGTCAAGTAGTAAGTAGACTGACATTAAGTATGCAGACGACAATGCATCACTTAGTTCTAACAGAGAACATGGAGACCATGCTGATTCCGTTAAGTGGTATGATGTGATCTGTGGGATATTCGCTTTGCACCCTCAAAGTGCAAAAAGTTGTTACAAGATTGGCCAGTGACCCTCTGTTCTATATTGCTGGAGGACCGCCAGAAATTGTCGATCGCCTCACTCACCTGGGCAATATCACGTCGTCAGCTCGTAATATTACTGTCGGGTGTTCATGGGGATAGTGGAAGCTTGTAATTCAGGCGCTAACCTCTTTCACTTGTGGTGTCGAAAAGATTTCCATTTGTTGTTTGAAGGGGGAGCTTACACTGCATGTATAGACTCAGTTTTGTTAATATGGACCACAAACGTGCCCCATTCGTGTAGAAATACATAGACTTCCGATATTGACCACCGTTGTCCTCGCCAGCTAGCCTGAGTCGAATGAGCAGATTTTGTGAACAACGCGATAGTCCGTCGATGGGTACGCAGGAAATGTGAGTTCGCGACTGACAACTAAGGTAGCGAAAATGCAGTCTTCTCTAGTTGAGTCACTTATTCTGTGTGTCGACGGAGCGTCTACCGCACCGCACATTGTTCAGTGTGTGCTATTAGGAGAAACCGCAAGGCGACCAGGTGATGATGTGATTGTGAAATCCACGACCATCCTGCTGAGTAAGGTTGGTAGATGAATTCTGTCTGGTTGGGAAGTTCGCGACCATCCAAACCGCTTGTTGAAAGCATTCTCAGACATGGTAGTGTGTCGCAGTCAGTGGTGAGTTCGTATCTGCAAAATTAACAACTTTTTCATTTCATAAGACTTTCATCTTCGTCCTTTTTCTCTACACTTTTTCGCTGCTATCCATATGTACTTATTTATTACTGGGTAGCTTTGTGGATCATAGTTAGGACCAACAGCAACCCAAACCATTGTATCCAAGCCTACGGCTCAAAACAGAAAACATGCAGATGATGATATGCTAATCCCCAAGTAAAACTCAGCAGTTACCGCATTCACACATACATGTGCTAAGGAAAGAAGGCAGAGGCAACCAGACTGACATGAGCATTACTGTTCTCTCTCATGTCGGCTACCCGTCCACATGCAGTTACATCAAGAAATACATAGACAAAAGAAGTGGTATCCTACGTCAACCAATGGTTGATTGCTCATCAACATCACGGACAACAACACATCAGTGGTTCACATTGATGCTTAACTGCAACACAAATACGAAGGGAAAAAGCGAATCGTGTACAGGGGAGTAGAAAAAAAATATAGGGACGGGGAGGGACTTGTCTGCTAAAGATATACAAGTCTATATTCAAACATCCAACATCAAGGTGTCTACACCTTGAAAACAAACAGCAAAGCTGCAAGTGAAGGTAAGGCGTTATCAGCAACAGCTTTCCTTAGAGCTTTCACTGTCACACGTCATTAAGTGCACTCACTCCAGAGACCAGTCGGACAAACAATAACAACATTCACGCCACTAAGCCCGATTAGCAGTCAGCTCACCTAACGTCTCCAGCCACCAGTTCTGCGAGTCGCAAAGTCTCCATCCCGGGAGGCGAGCCCGAACTACAGTGGCCAAACCCTTCGTGACCAATTTCATTTCCCTACGACAGGTCATCATCTATTCACCTTGCACCTCACATTATCTGGAGGCAGTTCACGCCTCCTACCATGGGCGGCCAAGTTTTGCTGCTGTAAATCAACACAATCTTCACTGTCGCCTTACACATGTGACCTTTAAGCATCAGAGAGATACCTTTCTGTCGCCATAGGTGCCTCAGATTAACGAACACTGCCGTAGCTTTAGAGAAACGCGCTTCTGTTTCATTCCTACCACCGCCACCCCAGCTCAAACAGCTTCCCAGGTACACAAACCGGTCAACAACCTCCATGACTTCATTATCTAGCATTAGATCTATGTAGTCACAGCAATCTTGCAGAAACACTGCATTTGAGGCCGCAAAGCGCATTCCGAAGCATTTAACAGAAAGCGAAATAACGTCTAGCATTGTTTGTGCTGCCTGGGACATGTTGAACAGCAACACCTTGTTGTCAGCATAAACAAGATCAGTCGGCCTTTCACCAGGTAGGGGGTGTACGCCGCCACCTTGTGACTGCCACAGACAATCTTCCATTATACCGTCTATCACAAAATTGAACAAAAATGATTAAAGTTGACAACCTTGACGTACGCCGCTTTCGGTGCTGCGAATGTCTGACAGTTCAGTGTAAACCCTAACTTGAGCTGAAGTATGGGAATGATGCACCGACAGTATGTTCACATATTTGGCGGTACATCCTTGCGTGTTTAAACGACTCTACAGATGTAGATCGATCCACCGAATCGAACGCACCTTTAAAGTCAATAAATATGGCAATTGTTACCCGGCGATTAACATGAGGCTGTTTCAGAATTTTGCGAAGAGTAAAAATGTCGTCAGTACAACCCACCCAGGGCGAAACCCTGCTTGATCTTCTCTAATGCTTGCCTTCGGAGCTGTAGTGAGTCGACGAAATATAATGGATTCTAGAACTCTAATCTCAACTGGGGTCAAGCTAATTCCTCCGTGTATTTTGTGAGAGCCTCAAATACCTTTCTTGACTATGTGAACTGCTATCGAGTGACTCCAACACAGAGGAATGGTCTCTGTCGTCTTTACAAGTCGAAACACCTGAGCCAAAGCCTCTACTAACGCCTTTACACCTTTTTTGAAAAGTGCCGGCATGAGATCATTTGGACCGGTTTTGTATGGCAGGCAGTTTCGTTGTGAGTAGTATACTACTCACAAGTAGTATATTACCAACAGGCGACATTCGGGAACAAAAGGGAAAGCTCCCAACGCCAGGGAGACGACGGACAAGAAGAGACTATCGGAATACTGTGTACGCGCTATGGCAGAAGTTGCACCAAGGCGAATGACAACGTACTGTCACTCGATGTATGTGAATGCATGTCTGACGTGCAAATGAGTGCACGCGTTTGTGGTTTCATTTTTGATGACATACGGGAGTTTGAGCGACAAACGAGATCTCAGGCCAAGCGTCTTCTGCGGCCACAACACCGGCAACCTTATTAAGTTTGGGAGTCGGGTTGCAATTGTGAACCTCAGTGCCAATGGGTAGTTGTAAATCTACTGACCTGGTTGCTACATCACAAGTTTGCGACGGCAACACGGAAGGAGCATGAGGGCAGCTAAATTGATTCTCAGTGTTCCGCTCATCATTCTAATCTTCTAGACTCATTACAGATTAGTGTGCCATCTGCCTTGCTGATAGCTTCATTGATAAACGGTCTCCTGGAAACAGCAGCACGGATAAGCCTAAATAGGTTGCTGGTGTTCCCTGGGGCAAAGCTGTTTCCATTCAATCAACTTTGCTTATTGATCACGATCGGCCTTTGGACTACGTTTCGGTTTCCTACGGATATTTCTTCTAGACTTGTTATGTGAACTACCAGAAGGAATGTTCCGCCTAGCTTCCAAAAACTTCAGCGGATTCTCTGAGATCCAGTTTGTTTAACTCATGAACCCTCGTGCTTTCTGAATGGCCTGCGAGATGAGTCCAGCAGCTAGTAGGATCTTCAGGATGAGAACTACCAAGTCAGCTTTCTAAGCTGGTTTGATACTTATGCCTTACTGACAGTGTACCCCGTTTCTCAACAGCCAGCCGTTGTTGTTCGTATGGTCGCTGCCCAGCAAAAGTAAGGACGAAACGGTAACGTACCAACGCATGATCTTCCAAGTATGAACTCCAATATGCACGACAATCCTGAATAGAACCACACCACCTATAACTTACGGCCATGTAGTCTATCTGAGACCAAATCTGATTCAGGGAAGGATGGCGCCAAGTATGACAATGACGCGCATGATGTATAAAACTAGTACTGGCTAAAATTAGCCTATACCCAGCGCACATTTACAACAGTCGCCCGTCATTATCCGAGCGCTTTGATGCTATTTCAAACCTGCCACCTAAACGAGACTCGGTCTCACCAAGGTAGCCGACCTCGGCATTCATATCTCCAGCCAGAAGGACTACATCAAATCCACATGTTGATCGAAGGAGAGCGGCCAGATGCGAGTAAACTACGTCCTTGACGCCGACGTCACTACAGAACAATGAATAAACTTCTGAAAGTCTTGCGACTAGAGCTGGTTTTAACAGAACCCGTCAAGGGGACGGTACCAAGTCTACTGTTAACAGGAATCTAATCTGCCAATGCAGCTGCGGCCGTCGTGCTGAGGACTATATCTACGTCAGCTTGACCGGCAGCGGCGGCGGTGAAGTCACCTTAAATGTGTAACCAACATCGGATAGACAATGCTAGTGTTGTTAGTTCCATACGTCCTGGATTATCGTCCCCGGAATACAGCAAACATCGACCTTTAACGAGTTCAACGTTCATGCTACAGCAGCCTGTTGACCTATGTGTTTCAACATGCGGACGTTGAAGGCATCAGTAGTAATTCGCATTCTGGGTCTAAGCAAGGGACGAGGGAGGCCTGAAGCTAAGTGACAAGATACGGAACTTACCGGCTCAATGTTACAACGGTTAGCTTCACCTGTTGTGGGACCTGTACAATAATAATCAGAAGTGGAGGTCGGGGTGGGCATGAGAGCTAAAGTTGATAGGACAGTGGGAGAGGTCAGCAGTAGCATGTTTTCGCCTATCCACCCTGCTGTATGCAACAGATAGGGCGACGCGGTTTATACTGCGATACGGCTAATGCCGTATGGAATTACTGGTGTGGTGATTATTCATGGTTGTGTGTGGGCTGAGATACTGCCAGGGTGCCCAGACCTAGACAGGAGAACGATTAGTGTTCTCACCCAAAGCCCTTGGCTCAAAAGCCTGTACCGCAAGGCAGAAAGTGAGTGGCAGTGTACCAGAATTGGTACATTTTTCGGAAAAAGATGCTAACCTTCCTCCAACCTTCAACCTGGAGGACCAGGAGTCTGTGGTTTGTCAGCCCTCCACCTACCGGCCTGCTTCGCAGGAGTGACTCTATCAGTGTGGTAGCCACACCGTCTAGTTTAGCCCAACAGGTCATCGAGATGCGCAAGCCGTCACACCACGTCAAGGTCGAGTCTCGTTGTTGAATACTAGGGAAAATCAGTGGAATCAGGCACAAAGCCGATTAGACGAACACGACTAGACGAACTAAGAAATTTGACATCAATGGGTATTTAACATACCCGACCACTTCGATTAACCGTACTAGTGCAAGATTCCAACTGGACGTTTGTGAACAGTGGGAATTAGGTTGATCAGGTTGGTCGACCTTGTATGTTTGAAAATCGCTATCATAAACCACGGTGTTGGTTAATTTGCTTCAACAGACTGGACTTGTTTACCTGTCATTCACAAACTGGCCGTATTTAAGAGCTTTATTTTAATAGGTGGTTGATTGGACAAAAAGAAATGTAGACAACTCGTAATAAATCTTAATTTTGTGCTAACAACAGAACTATGAGAACTTGCATAAGAAAACCTGAATCGAGTCAAACATACGTGCTGAGCAGCAAACTCGGGGCTTTTCCCAGAAGGACTCATAACCCGACCATCGTTAGTGACGCTGCATCGCAACGAAGGCGGATGTCCGTAGGATTTAGAACTGTTTTTCGAACGTGAATCATTTGATTCATCTTCATCCAGGCAATTAGTCAAATCCTCGTCTTCGTCGTGTTCGCTTTCTTCGGCTTCATCATCAGCAAAAGCACAACGACGAAGGCATCGTTGTTTGGAGATATTCAAGACATCATCCGCGTCATCCTCATCCTGAACCTCAACACTGTCATCACCATCTTCTTCACTTTCTGAATCTGAGGAGGAGGAAGTTGACTCAGTGGAACTAATTTCTTCCTCTCCTTCGGACCATTCACGGTCACAATCAGAAAATTCCTAATGGGGAGAAAAAGGATTGGGTTACTTATCAATAAACAATCGATACCATTAAGCAACAACTCTGCATCCCACCAAGACTGAGTCTTAAAGAAGTGAACTGTTTTCATTAGTAGGTAGATTTTTCGTAAATCGGTCTCTTCTACAGTTGCTTTAAGTGTGTATGCAATAAGTAATCTGCTAGTCCTGTGTAAGCTGGGTAATCTTAGACTTTTCAACACACATAACAACACAGAAGATAGTTGGAACTGACCGTCAGACATGTAAAGTGGTACTTTCAAACCCTAGCAGTATCGTGGCGTGATCAGAATTAGAGCAAAGAAGAAAGATTAAGGACGATGAGAGAAACAGGCTTTAGGATATCAATCTGTAAGCTAAAAAGGAGAGGAGCGCTTGAAAGTTTATTTTCAGTAGTAAAAAAGTTGGCCAATTTTGATGATAAAATGTGTAATCACATGTTCGGCCGTATTATAACAACAACAGAGACCACAATGGCGACAGAGTAAACCCACATCTTTATCCTGTGGGATATTAGTTTCCATTCTGCCTCCTTCCTCTTTCATACGAGCCTCGTACTGCTCCAATCGTCGTTGTCGCATTTGTTCTTTCAGACGTTCGCGATGCTGCCGCCAAGATTTTCGGCCTTGGCTTCCACTTAAGGAATCTGGCTGCGTCTCTGACTTGTAGACAACAGAGCTTAGGTGCAACTGTTCAGTGCCACTTACATCGTCAGCAACCTAAAGGGGTGGAAGAAATACAAAAAAATCCAACAGACCGAATGCGGTAAACAGCCGTAGCGTCAACTTCAAAAACAACTTAATAAGAATATCAAGTACATATTCAGTTGTTTATGTCAGTGAGAAGTGGACAGGACACTAGTTAGATAATCTAAAACAAATATACCGAGGTCATGGTCATGGATAGCGGCACCTGGTTCTTAGACACCAAAACACTAATCAACAGCGGTGAGAGTTGGTCGTATCCGATGCGAGCCAACATGCTACAGTCCAGAGATGCAGAACGAGGGGAAAATTGACAAACGAAACCATAATAAGTGGGATATATGGATCAAAAAGTGAGTGCTTTTAAGCTGTAGAAATCCAGCAGGTAGCAACTTTGCGTCCGTACAAGACTAAAAGTGTACAGTATACCAGCGACCTAAAAATGAAGAAAGTGAAAAACGCCTAACGGATATGCAGATCAGTTACAGTGTAACCCATCAATATATGAGTCACAGCTGACATTTTTGTTGGTTTCGTAAAATGAAAGGTTTGCAGACAGGGTTGATCAACCTCAGGTGTTAAAGTGAAACACTGCTGCCGGTATTCACGAGACAAAACGAAGGGTTTAGTGATCTGAGGAAATAAGTGGGCAGATCAGATTTATGTGGAGTTAATGTAGCCTCACGTCACCAACCAGCATCAGGAAACCAGGAAGAATTAACAAATGGCCAGATCGCCATGGAGAAAGAGAGCGGGGATGTAAACCTAAGACATTGGCGCTTCAATAATGAAGGCTCATTCAGTACACTGTTCAAATTGCAAGATAGAAGATAAAGTGTGAAAAGCTAGATATAAAGTGTGAGGTGAGCACACCAAAGAACACGCTAGCTAGAGCCAGCAATGAAAAAGGTAGTTTATTAGCCTGTAAAAATTCACCAAAGGCTTACTTTGGTCACCACGGAATACTCAATTGGTCCAGATTCCTTCCTCACCGTGGGTGTATGAATGTGTGCTTTGAAACGAGCCATCAAACGATCAGCGGGAGTCAGTTGACGGTCAGCTACAGGTAAAACCGACTGACCTAAAACCAATAATGAACAGATAGACGGGAATATAAACCAAGTTTGTAACGCTATCAGTCAATGAAGATCAGGTAACGTGCACACGGTTTTATTAACAGACCAGCAAGAGAAACAAGACAGCATCATCAACATTTATGACCATATATTGACATTCGACGCGGATGCCTAATTGTCACACTACGTACACAAATATGAGCACAAAGTATATAAATAAGTTATTGGTTGTGTGAAAACATAAGGAATAGAAAGAAGGAACCTAATGCACAAAACTCCCAGAGACTCTGCACTTTCTCAGCAAAGTGAAACCACATTTGAACGACTAAGCACACTGTGAATGTAGGGCGGCATCCACAAAGTAGCTTCTCTTTACTGCCTCCCTCTAGACATCAACCTCACTTCACAAATGATTCGATAACAAAACGGCAGGACTTACGCCACATAGCTTGACTACATGCTAACCCACGGCGTAACTAGCCCGGGAGACAAAAACGACCTGCAATATCTGAGTAGTTGCTAATTTTACTTTCTACTGCTATGTGTCGTTGAGCTGGAAGCTTACCAAACAGTGCATATACTAGAAAAAGCCATGGCATTCACAGCAGACCACCTAACCACCCAAACTTACGTCTCCAGATTATGGAATGAGATAATCCGATTCTCATTATCAAAAACCCGCCTACTAGTCGCACTGTTGCATTCTTGTTGAAGTTACTTGAGACGTACGACTGAACAAAGGTATTGATGATCAAAGATTGCAATACGTACGACAACCGGCGGTCAGAGATTGCAGCCATAGCTTAAAACTACTCAGGTAGGCTTCCCGTGAAATTTAGTCCTTAGGTTACAACGAAACAACTTTATAACATCCCAAATTAATTCAACTGGAAAAGGAGGCTCAAACTTTACGACAATGAATCAGCTAAGTCCAGACAAGAATTAAAAACGTTGGCTAATACATTGTTGTTCTTTTTTGATGGTTTTCATTCTGGAATATTTTGCCATTGTTGATATGAGCGGCGGTTTACGTCACAGAACTTTTAGATCAAACTCAACTTTTATGAGTGAATGAAGAAGCTGTTTCAGAAGCTGACAAACAAATAAAAGCTGATCTACATGTCTTTATTCAGGACGGAATGCCATTCCCCTTCAAGAATGGAGCAGGTCGACAAAACCGTGGTTATGAAAGAGATCAAACGAACTACTTATCTCATGATATCATTCTGAGAAGTGTAACAGAACGACAGGCCTCTCAATTGTTCTAGTTGAAACGGATGTGTTAAAGCTCATATTAACAGCTAATCACTCTTTCACTACCGGTGGCTTTAATAACCTCAATATAATTACGGACCTCTGTTTGAAAGAGCGATTCCATATAGAAGAATTCGTAAGGAACCTCAGTTGGGATCAATGTAGGTTAAGCGGGGACCAGCCAAGCTGTTTCTCGAAGTGCTATGTCCAAGGAGCCAACAATTATGCCTCACCATGAACACTGTCACGTTTTTTTATACTTTCATGAACAGATGACCTACAAAGCTGCACAGTACAAATAAGGTCAGACAATATGCTAATACCCTAAGATATGAAGATAACACACATTTCATTAGGATATTAAGCTAGCCCAGCTTCCAGTTCAGCGGCTAGGCAGTGTTTCAAAGTCGTTTGGGCAGCCGCCTAAGCTTTTCACATGAAACATCAGACTAGATTCTCCGTCAAGCATCTAACTGTTCTAAAGATTTTTCAGAGATCCAGCATCTACAGCCATGCTTCTTTGCTACAAAAAACTGCACAAGATCTTCTTTGGTGAGCACTGAAATAATTTCAAACTGACATCCCCTATGATCGGTGAGAATATACGCCTTAACGAACTACGTACATTACTGATTAACAGCAGAGGATTTTAGTTGATATAAGTTGAACATCATCAACAGCTGGTTGCAAGTTTTGCATTCCCACAGAGTTTTATGTTAATCCCTTTTGAAAAGAAGCATCGGACTAGAGTTTCATTCTTGTCAGAGCTCACCAGTAGGACATATCTTTGACGCGGTTGGGAGCTGAACTCCGGCCAAACTTTCATGAAGCAATCATGTTGACCATTGTGTCGCTGATCTCACATTGGGCACGACCGATTCATTTTATACAAATGGTCAGCCACTCGTGAGCAATGTTCAAGTACTCGATCGCCTTGCGAAGAGACCTATTAACTCCAATCTACAAACCTGCAATTAGGACTTCGCTTTAAGTTGAAATTGCAGGTCATTAAACTTGTCAGATTGGCGATCAGACAATCTGAGCATTATTCAAGATCTAATGTGGCTGAAAGTGTGCATCGGCATCAGTGGAGCAATGATCAACAAGGTTGTTTCATGAAATCGCGGCCAGAACTCAAATCTCGACGACGGCAGATAAGCACTTCTGGCGAGCTCCAACAAGACCGAAACTGGAGTTTGGGGATTTTTTCGGAAAGGGTTGACTGAAAATATTGCGACAGTACAAAAGCTGTAGTCAAATGACGTACAGATTCAAACAGTTCAAAACACTGTTTGGTAAAACGAAGAACGAATCGACCGTGAGCGTGTTTCGGGTCTAGGCATAGGCTCCAATAGGAACAACGGGCTTGGATTGAACTGCACTATCAACAATCAACGGCTACATTTGTCACGAAGGATCACAACCGATCAGAAAAAGCAGGATGACCGGTTGTGCACTGGCATGATGTATCTTCAACGAGGATGATTACTTTGTGATTACCAATGTACTGTAATTGGGAATTTATCACCTATCTGTTTCAACATCGACAGTGTGACTAACGCACCTACCGACTTTGATGTATTAATACTTGAAGGAACTTGTTTTATTTCTACTGACCATGACGTCAACAACGTGAGGGTAGATTGTTCATTCTGTTAGGTTTTTATTGGTTACTTCAACTCGTCCGAAATAAATGTACAGTCTCTGGTTTCTGGACATGTTTGCTCCATTGCAAATTCAAATGAAACTGATAGAATCAAGTGGATTCTACAAATGTATTATTCGGAAACAGGACTTGTCAAGAAACGGTCGACACAGCGCAAGACTGTAGTAGTTACGTACCCGTATTGAACGACTGGATGTCAACCCATAATTAACATTTGAGGATGACTTAGCTTCGCTCAACTGGCCCACCGTAGGGGTTAAGGTTCAGACCCAAGAAATATCGGAGAGAAGCATCGACCGCATTACAGCTGCTAACTCCACTGGTGGGAAGCATATCAGCAGCGCTTATTTACCCAACTACTCTGTTGGTGGAAGCAAATAGAGCAATCTGATCTATACTATGCGACTGTAAATTAAACGCAAGATTAATATTCTTTTGAAAGCATGTGAGCTGGGATATCGTTAGAATACACACGAGTAGGCAAGAAAACGACCAGAATACTCGGTCACGGCCTCGATTCAAGAGACAAAATTACGAATTGAGATGAATTCCGTTTATCCATATACTAACGAGAAGATCGTGGCTTATTAGCTCTTTATTCACGTACATCCTTGACATGAGTATCACTCGTGAAATAAGATCAATATTATGTATTCTAATTCAATAGGGTATAAAGGTAAACAAGTAATCACGTCACGTTCAGGTTCACGATAGAAGATAAAAGGAGAGCGAATTACTGTCCCTTCCAAACTTTTTGAAGTTAACAGAATAATTTGTAGCTGACATTCGAGTAACACCGCTTGAACCTACCGAGATCCACAAAACCCTCGTCGTCCTCGGTGAGCGTGCACACAGGAAACAGTGAAACAGGTAACGGTTGAGACACAGTGAGTGCGGGTTCAGAAACACACGCGGACGACTCAACCTGTGTCTGATTGAGGGGATCAAGTGTATGGCTATCCACCGTCTCCATCTGGGTATTAGGTTCTAGGATGTCACAGACAGGTTGCAGATTATCTTTTGCAACGGTCTCCTGTGATTCACTAACCGGAGAACCAGCTGGATGATCGTAGATACTGCATTGGGATTGTATAAAAAGACAAATAGCGTAAACACAAATCAAAAACCATATGGACCAAATTGGGGCCAACTGTCAAGAACATTGTTAAATAAATCCCATATAAATTAAGCTTTCAGATTCTACACTGTCAAGCGTTTGTGATATGCTGAGTTATACGTGAGCTGGGTAGCACCGGACCGGGTCTCGTCATCACGTATGTCAAACAAATCAACCCATGACTAGTAGATAAGTGTCAAAATGGCTGGCCACGACAGGATGATAGTCCAGACCACGAGGTTGCAGGAAAGTCAGTTGATTCCTTTGTGTATTGCACTTCTTTCTAACTTATATACCCTCTTGCAACGCAGTGGTCCAGTGGATATATGTATAGTCAACCATCCTGACCCTTATTCACAGGGTGTGGGTTTGATTATCTGGCTTTCGTAGTACCGATGAGAACAGATAAGGCCGAGATAGTAGATTTCCACTTTGTTGGTAATCCCTAGGACCCACTGTTTGCAAAAACCTATTTCAGATCCTCTTGGGGTAGAAGTGAGTGGCTGTCAATTTGCAGGCAAACCAAAAACGAATGACTCATTTTAGCTTGTGGGGAAAGGAAATACAACGGTTGAGGAAATTAGGAACTCAAACCTGTTCTGTTCGGTTTCGTATACGTTGCCGGTAACAACGTTTGGCGAATTCACTCACACTACATATAGTTAATGTAGCTGGATTAATTTCACGTACTTACAGGACTCGATCTGAACAAACGAAACGTAAATCTGAAGCATTACAATTGATGAAAACTAGCCTGTATTCAGAAAAGACACAACTGTGAAAAATTTGGACTTCGGCTGGATTCGAACCAGCGACAGAAACAACATGCAGAAACGCAGCAAACGCTCTATCAGCTGAGCCACAAAGCCATAACGAAAACAAAAACGAAGCCACGACTTCGTAGCTTAGCTGGTAGAGCATTTGCCGCGTTTCTGCATGTTGTTTCTGTCACTGGTTCGAATTCAGCCGAAGTCCAAATTTTTCACAATTGGGTCTCTTAAATTATCAAATATGTCAAACTACTTATGAGTAGTCTGTATTTGTCCAAAATAACGGTTAACGGTAAAAAAGGCTTAAAACTTTATCTTGTCCATTCGGTCGTGTGATGTCGGGATTTTGGAGCATTTTGTACGACCAAGATAGAAACAGACTAATTAAACGAATCGGGAAAAATGACGCTGAACACCACGACACTTATCACAAAAGGCGTACAAAATAAAGCTGATTCGAAAGATGGTTATCAGCGCTTGAATTCGATCGGAATGATGAACCGCCGGATGACAGAAGGTAAGGTCGAATACGACTCCACATCTAAGCTAGAACATGGTTATTTTAATTCTACGCTTTGGAGAAATGTTTAATAGATGATATTTCAATTGATTTACATACCCAATCTACGGATATATTCAGTAAACCCGACTAGTTTTCTCGACCATTTTGTTCATTCGTATAATAACGACCAGCTCGGATCCGAATTCCCTTGAACGGCGATTGAGGCTACTGAACAACATTATACCATCAACTGACAAGCGATGGGTTGAACGTCGAGAAGTGCAAAGTAATGCACAATCGGCAAACCCCTAGCAGCCACTTATCATGTTAATGGTACTATCCCTCAGTCTACACCCAATAAGACAGACTTAGGGACATTCGTTTCCCAGACTCAACTTGACTAAACAGAGAAGGGAGATTGAAGCTCGACATGCTGTGACGGTTTGTGTGGCTCGATTATCTGTTAGGCTAAGCTGGAGGGTATGACGAGTACACCGACAGAGTCAATCATACCAGGCAAGCCAAGAGGTAGAGGTCTGACAAACTAGTCTCCTGGTCATCTAAGTTGGGTGATGGGAAGAAAGTTGGCATCGTTAGAAAGAAAAAGTAACAAATTTGATACATTGCCACTCGCTTGCGGTAAAGGCCTTCCAGTCAGAGGCTGTAATTGAGAATCCTAATCGTTCTCCTGTCAAGTACCCGTCGTCCTGGCAGTATCTCAGCCCATAAACAATCACGACTATTCATAACACCAATAATACCATACTGTATCGGTCGTCTCGCAGTATAAGCCAGGTTGCCCTATCGGGTGCATACAGCAGAGTGGATAGGCGAAAAGATACTAACGCTGACCTCTCACCCACTGCCCTATCATATTTAGCTCTCAGACCCCTCTCGACTCCCACTTTTAGTAACAAATCCGAAGGTCGCAAAACAGACATAATTAATCATAATAACATTGTGTCGGTAAGTCCCACTTCTTACCAAGCTGCCCAAAGCCTCCCTCATCTCCTGATTAAATCTGGAAAGTGAATTAGTTTCAACGTTCGCACTCTAAAACAGATAAATCATCAGGCCATTCTCGTATGAACGTTAGACCCGTTAAAGGTCGATGTTTGCTGTATTTCAGAGACGAGAATCCAGGACAACAGTCCACGTATGGAACTAACAGCAGCCGAGCTATCATCCCGATGTTGGTCATACATTCCTGGTGACTCCACGGCGGCCGCTACCAGTCAGGCTGAAGTAGATATAGTCCTCAGAACGACAGCCGCAGCTGCATTGGTAGATTAGATTCCTGTTAACAGTAGACTCTGCGTCGTCCGCCTGGCAGGTTCTACTAAGGCCAGCTCTAGATGCAAAACTGTCAGAAATATTTTCAGTGTCTGACTGTAGTGACGTCAGTTACAGAAATGTCTTCTAGTCAGATCTGACCGCTTTCCTTCGGTTGATGTATGGTTCTGAAATAGTCAGTCTGGCCGGAGATATCAACGCCTAGGTCGGCCATCTTGGTGAGACCGGGTCTCGTTTAGGTGGCAGGTTTGAGGTAACACCAAAGCGTTCGGATGCCAACGGGCGACTGTTGTAAATGTGCGCTGGGAATAGGCTATTTTTAGCCAGTACTAGTTTTATACATCATGCGCGTCATTGTTATACTTGGCGCCATCCTTCCCTGAGTCAGGCTTGGTCTCAGATAGACTACATGACCGTAGGTTATAGGTGGTGTGGTTCTATTCAGGATTGTTGTGCATGTTGGAGTTCATACTTAGAAGAAGATCATGTGTTGGTACGTTACCATTTCGTCCTTAGATTTGCTGGGCAGCGACCATACCAACAACAACGGCTGGCTTTTGAGAAACGGGCTACACTGTCAGTAGTTCTCATCCTGAAGATCCTAATAGCTGTTGGACTCAAATTTCGCAGGCCATTCGGAAAGCAGGTACTGTTGCATGCGGCAGAGTGATCTGTGAACTAAAACACTGGTTTTCAGGAAAATCCCCACAGTTGTTAGATGTCACGCGGAAATTTCTTCCTGGCACGTTATGTGACAAGTTTAGGAGGGATATCCGTAGGAAATTGGAGCGCAGCATAATCGTTGATCGTCAGGCTTGGCTAGTGGAGAATGTTAAAGAAATGAAAGCCGCCTCTGCTTCAGGGAACACCAGCAGATTCTTTAGGCTTGTGTGCTACTGGTCCAAGGCAACCACCAATCAGTGAAGCTATCCGTAAGGCAGATGTCATAATTATTTATAATAAGCTTAAAAGAACAGAGCGCTGAGTGGAACACTTAGCTGGCTTCCTGCTTTTACTATTTTGTCAGTACAAACTTGTAACGTAGCACCCTGGTTGGTAGCCTTGCAACCAACCACTGAGAAGGAAGTTCGCGAATGGATTTTGGCTTTCAAACGTAATAGGGCTACTGGTCCAGAAAGTCTCGTGCCAGCACTTTTCAGAGAAGGTGAAAAGGCGTTAGCAGAGGCTTTGACTCAGTTGTTTCGACTTGTATGGACGACGGAGACCATATCTCCGTGCTGGGGTCAATCGATAGTAGTTCCCTTATTCAAGAAAGGTATTCGAGGCTCTCACAAAATACACAGGGGAATTAGCTTGACCTCAATCATTACTAAAGTTCTAGCATCCTGTTGCTCGGGAGGCAAACATTAGAGAAGAACAGGCAAGGTTCCCTCCTGGGCACGGCTGTATTGATCATATTTTTACTGTTCGCCAAATTCTAGAACAGCCTCATGTGTACTGCCGATCAACAACTGCCATAGTTCCCGACTATAAAGGTGCGTTCGATTCGGTGGATCGATCTACACCTGTAGAGTCGCTTAAACACGCAAGGATGTACCGACCAAAAATGTGAACATGTTGTTGGCGTTTTATTGCCATACTTCAGATCAGGTTAGGGTTTACGGTGAACTGTCTGACAGTTCCAGCACCAGAAGCGGCGTACTTCAAGGCACTCCACTTTGACCTTTTTCGTTTAATTTTGTCAAACACGAAATAATAAAGAACTGTCCGCCAGCATGAACCTGTTACATGATGGAAGCTAAAATGACCTTGACTATGTTGACGACAAGGCGTCGCTGTCTGACAACTTTGGTGCAGCATAGGTAATGTTTGACTATATTTCTTACTCTGCCAATTACTTCGGAATGCGCTTTGCAGCCTCAAAGCGCAAAGTGCTTCTGGAAGATTGCTGTGATTACGTAGATTTATCATTAGATAATGAAATCATGGAGGTTGATAATCAGTTTGTGCACTTGGGAAGCCGTGTCAGAGACGGTAGCGGCAGCGGAAAGGAATGAAATAGGAGCGCGCATCTCTCAAGTTGGAACGGTATTCGCCAATCTAGGACACCTATGGCGACAGAAAGACATCTCTTTGAAGCATAAGGGTAGCGTTTATAAGGTGATTGTAAAGGCTGCATTATTTCACGGCAGCAAAACATGGTCGCTCAGGGTAGAAGACGTGAACTGTCTTCAGACAATTGACCACCGATGTCTGTGTTCGATCGTTCGTGTCGGGTGGCACCAGTGAGTAAGCGACAAAGAGTTTGGGAAGCAGGTATTTGGTAGTGATTGTCAAACGAACCCTCTTGTTCAATCCTTTCACCTGCAGAAACTTGGATGGTTAGGTCCCGTCTGTAGCCGACTGGTTTAAGGTGCGAGGTGGGCAGATGATGACCTGGCGTAGACGAATGAAATCGTTCACGAAGAGGTTAATCACTATAAGTCGGGTTCGTCTTCCGGGCTGGAGCCCTCGCGACTTACAGAGTCGGTAGCTGGAGACGTTAGGTGAGATGGCGGCTAACCGAGCTCAGTGGCGTAAATGTTATTGTCTGTCCGAGTTGTCTGTGAAGTGAGTGCATTTAATGACGTGGGGCAGTGAAAGCCGTAAGGAAGCTGTCTTGATGATGACGCTTTATCTTCACTTCCTGGCTGGTTGTTTGTTTACAAGGTGTAGGCACCTTGATGCTGAATGTTTCACTATAGACTCAGCTATTTTTAGGAGTTAAATACCTTCCTCATAGTCTGTTCTCACACAGGGTTTGCTTTTTACTTTGTGGTTGTATGGCAGTAAGGCCTCAAAGAAAACTACTGATGTACTGTTGTCTACGATGATGTGCTGAAAAGTTTCCGATGGTCAATTGTGAGTACCTTTGAGCCTCGTTTATGCTGTTGCTAATTACTCATGATTAGCTATTTGTCGGATAAATCGACGGGGCATTGTTTCCAGATACGCAAACCAGAAGGGTTCGGGAGCGTCAAGCTTATCGGCCTTTTTTATAGGGACCAGATGTCTTCTAGAACATTCTGTGTGGCGTGTGGGGTGCAGAGTGCTACAAGGCTGTACGGACCTAATAATGAAAGAAATTCGAGCAAAATAAGATTCCGCTCAAAATCGTCACTATCAAGCCGTATCGAGTTCAACTTCCTAGCTTCCATGTCTTTAAATGTCAAGTAGAAGCAGAGGGAGTAAACCGGATTGAAGCTGTTAAACAGGAAACCAAAACTCACGGAGCACGAATGTTCTCCGGTTCACCTAGAACTGGTACGATGTTGCCATGGAGGGACTGACGAAATTCACTGAAACGCTTGAACTGTTTGGGTCGATGTTCTTGCAAATGAATCTCAGTATCTGCAAACCAAAAAGTTATCACACAGCATGCACACTAACCTCGGAGTAGTCGCTGAGATTCTTTATGGAGCAATAACCTTTCGGATTCCCTTCCTGAGGTCGTTCCTAAGTTGTCATCGTCTTCCAACCGAACTGTTGATCGTGACTTGACGGGCTTCCGTGTGGCGCCCTAGATACACTTTGTACACATTAAATACTGAGTTTACCTTGCTGTATGTCCAGCGACCAACTTTCATCTCGTTAGTTTTGTCATCAAGTTCGATGTTCATAGCCTTATTTTCTTGTTCATCATCATTGGAATGCACATCTGGCGATGGTGTTTGGTTGCCAGGATCCTCGTTCTCTGACTCACTGTCTACTAAATCAGGGGGAAGAAGTGGGGTAATTGTGCCCCTAGAAATGGTTGTTAGTTTGACATCCAACACCGATTCTGCACAATTATCCAGGCAGTGCAATCGGTCTGCAAGCCGAGCCAAACTGACCTCCTCCTCTGAATCAGATTGAACTGAACGAGTCGGTGCGTTGACGGGGTTTTCACCAGGTTCCTACAGAACACACAAATACTGTCATTATTGTCACGAACAAATAGGGAATAACAGTGCGGCAAGCCTAATCCAGTGGAGTGAAATGCACACACGAACGATGATATTATGATGGATTCAAAAAGGTAAAACAACTTTGAGCGTTTTCATTTAAAATATTACCCCAAAAACAATATGCCAATCGCAGCATCAAACTGGCAGAGCAAACGCACTGCATGAGATAGGTCATCCGAATCAACAAGATGTTCACCGATACAATAAACTTGGCACTTCTTTCATCTTTGGATACAGTAAAAGGAAAGATATTCATAGGCTATTTAGAGCAGCAGACGTCAAACAAAATACAAGTCCCACTTTGTAGAACAAATGAAGACGACGTATTTCACATAACTACATCCAAAGATGAAATACTTCAACTACATGCTAAGTTGAATTGTTTGCAGGGGAACATTAAACTCACATCTGAAACTGAGATCGAAGGACAGATGCCTCTCCAGGATGTCCTGTTGACTAGAAAAGCAGACGGTTCGTTAACTAGAAGTATACATCACAAAAGCACCGGGTCGGATCAGTACCTTCATTTTAAGAGCTTCGCGCTCATGTTCTTTAAACGCGAACTTGTACGCACATTGTTTAGTGAAATGTGTCGAACTGTTACATCTGATAGGTTATGACACGAC
Organism: Paragonimus heterotremus; assembly: GCA_013368495.1. Classification (NCBI taxonomy): domain Eukaryota; kingdom Metazoa; phylum Platyhelminthes; class Trematoda; order Plagiorchiida; family Troglotrematidae; genus Paragonimus; species Paragonimus heterotremus. The sequence goes on along the minus strand of LUCH01001197.1, from coordinate 18,414 downwards.
GAGCAATTATTACAGGTAACACTGTTAGATAGCGGTTACCCTCCACGTTTTATAGATAAATACGCCAAGCCAGTGGATCCAAAACCTGTTGCCATAAGCGTGCCATGAAAATGTGTTTATCTCTCATTACCTTTCCGAGGGGATAACGTTTCTGACCTCCTCAGACAGAGACTCACGTCAACCGTCAGGCGGACGTACAACGCTGCTTACTGAAGAAACGACGCCGACTCCAGTGTCATCAAGGAAGGACTCAATGACTCTGACCGCTAACTCTAACGTCTATCTACAACTTTACCTCTTCCTGCGGAACGTAGATACGTCGGCCGTACGTCAAGACATCAATCAGCACATTCCCAGATGGATGACTGATTCTGCAAACGGGACTTCGCGTAGCGTCATTACCAGACACCTGAAGTAAATTGGACACGAAGCGAATGTAGCAACGGCCTTCCAAATAATGTACGACCCAAAATCGTGGCACGGACTGAAATTTGCAGAGGTTGTGACAATCTGCCGGACCAAGCCTGTTCTTTGTGTACGGAAACAAATTATCATCTATCTTCCTTGTTCTACCTTGGTAATGCTAACTTCCTTTTGCTGTACCTACTTCCGCTCTTTTTCGGATTTATCTATGATTTAACCAGACGTCACTCCAAGAGTTCAGCTTGACCCTCGCCTTTCCAGTTTTCAGCTTTCGAGTCACTGTGACCACCAACTTTTATCATTTAACCTTCGGCCCGTATTTCTTGAGATACTCACATCAATACCAACATTTTCATCAATGACATAATCATGCATCTGGAACGTCATGGATTTGCTATGTCCATCCAATAGAAGTAGCTTGTACCATTTTCGCTGTAACAACTAATGATAAGCGAACAAAATGTCCTAGTACAAAACATCGTATGTACTACCACTGATTGTTTTCAAATTTATTCGGGGGAATCGTTGTTTCAAAATTTGACACTGCCAAAATACACATTGGTGTCTAGCTTGTGTATATCTTGAAATAAGACATGTGTTGATGTCACTATCCGCATCAAACCAGATGCTCATATAATGACAAACCCGTAAACTGAGGAAATTAACCCTAATGCCGTAAAAGGGTGTCCACATACAATTAGTTCTAATTAAAAGACACTCGAGTTTAATCTGCCTGAATGCCAGAGTGCACCTACGAAGGTAAGTAGGCGCATCTTGAAAGCGGAAGTAAACTTAATGGAACAAGCCGCATCGATAAGAAGCGAACAAACAACTTGACCTCATGTAGAATGTGATGATGATGATGAGAATGTGATACGCTGAGTATAAGGCGCCAATTCACGTCTTTAAATTTTCGCTGGCAAAACATCTACGTCACAATGTGATACTTTCAAATGGGAAGGTTACACTAATTCTCAGAAATATCAGGTAAGTTCAGTGTTAGTTCTGATAACCGCCTCCATCGTTTTCCACGCTAATCGCAAAGTCCTTGGTGTAAGATTGAAGTATTCTGTATCGCGCACCAACGAGCAGAGCCACCAGCTTGGATAAACATCTAACGTACCCCTTTTTACTGATGTTACGACTTAACTAACCTCACACAAGTTCAATCTTAAAAGCACGATTACGAACGTGGCTTTGCCTTGGCGATCCATTGAAGATCAAGATGTTATTAATTTTCCTACTGCAAAGTACGACCATCAGGATTAATGACCAAGGTGTTGCAACATACTCGTTGCTGTCGCTGAGACCTACTAACATATTTAGTTTATTAGGATATCTGGTGTGTTTATCCATAAGTATGGCCGGAGTTAGTTCACAGCAGTCAAGTTTTGCCGATCAAACTGGCACAAAACCATCGTGTGCGTGCAATCAAAACGAGTACCAATCAATTCAAACCACGCTGATCCGCTGTATAACAGGCGATGTACAACATCACATAACTCAATCCCCATTGCTAGTATCTGACACCTAACATTAAAACTGACAGAGCATCTGGCACATACAGCTGGCATATTTTCCTTAGTGCCGTCTGATTCATTGGGAATGGATTTACTCAAACCATCACCAGTGCTGGTCGTTTATCTTGGCGGGAATTCAACTTCCGCGTTGTCCTATTGACGATCAGATATCTATCGCTTTGATGTGGTTCATAAACGCCTCAAAGCTCAGGTGGTCTGGAGTTTTCGCCGATACAAACAAAGGGTGTCGACAGACTGTCAGTTCATTGTTCCATTCGGCGTGAAGTTCGCCGGTAGCCGACCATAAAAACAATGACTCCGTCAACTCGCTGTACCGAGGGTGTTCATGAGTGCACTAGTGTCGCCTGAGTCGACCATTGTCTAAGTCCATTCCAAACCGTTTTGGTGACACGCAGACAGACGTGAACAAATAACCAACGAATATGGAAGAGTACAGATTCGAACATGAAATATTGTCATAGAAACTAGCAGCCGTAAAGAAGAAAGTAGGCAACACTGGTATCAACCGTCTACTATGTTCACATGAGACCGTTAAACGTGGTTGATAGTGTACATGTTCAAAGAAGAGATGAAGATATGGCAAAACTAAACCATAAAGATCTATATAAAACCATGCTAAAATGTAAAGCATGCTGGGATTGACAATCACAATGAACTTACAAAACTGAATGTTTCCGGTAACTTGCAAGGGGAACTCAGAAAGTTAGCAAAGGGTGGTTCGTCCGTGTCGTCTGGATGACTATGACTTGGCGATTCTAACACATTCTCTGAACGAACTACCATATTCTGAAATAAACAACAGTCGGGATAACGTTACACATTAGTTACTACAACAGCAGCAGTAAATGACTAATTAAACAGGTACTTCTCAGAATGAAACAAGGTAAGACTGCAAACGGAACCGAGATGTTAGAGAGGAAGACTTGAAAAAATGAATACAAATTTACGAAGAGGGGTTGCTAAACTCCACTCCCACTAAGAGCAACCGTGATGCACAGGGAAAGATGAAGATTCCAAAGAACGAGCCCGATGGTGACAAGGTTCTCAGCCCAGAAGACGATTCATACCACGTATAGGCAACGATATACTCAGGGATTCATGAGTCGTTGTCATTGTAATATCTGAAAGACATGTGTCTGAACAACTCGCAGTTTCTCCAATCATCGACAGTTTTTGTATAACGATGCGCGAACGCTTCATAGACAAAGGAAACATCTGTTCCCGAGAAACAGCCTAACATTCTGTTGTGGCGGCTGATCCGGTGTAGATACAAGGTGGATAAATGGAAAACTATAGGGCATTTTGTCATTTCATATATTGGATTGTGTATGGGCCTGACATTTTCAGGCTGTCAAAGCCTAGAGAGGAAGCCAGATAAAACATCGAACCGAACCTTTATTTTATTCGTTGCTCGTTAGTTCGCTTTAAGTGTGTTCCAAACCATAACTTCTCCATCGTGAAACATTTCGTAACACAGAAGGCCCGTTTCTCTCCAATAAAAATCTAAGCGTCCCAGGAAATAAAGGAACGGTACACTATCAAGAATGAGAGACTGAACTCAGTTTGTGGTGTTTGAGCCGCTGAACTACTGTGGCAATTCCAGTACGCACTGGGCACATATTCAGCATTGCTGTTCCCGGGTCTACATTGGACAGTTATATCACTGAGATAATAACCATATTCCGCACCTCTGATGCAATATTAGTTGATTCGTACAAATAAACAACTTGGCTGTCAATATGTGTCGGGGTAAACAAATGAACACCGACAGCGACTAAGCTAAATCAGCTCTGGTAGTCTACTGAGAAACCAAAGGCACTTAACATGAAAAAAACTGTACAGAGGTAGATCGAACTCTCTGAAAAGCATGGACATTGCGCACAAACTTTTGAAAGTGTAATTCCGAAGAGAATGCTTGTTAGAGAGGATCAACATACTGAACAAATAACAGCCGCGTGAAGGGGCAAACGTGCTACGATGTCTTTTATAGCGACTAAAATAAATGATATTTCTGATAGTCGCATTCACCTGTACACTTTTGAGGATTTCGGTTTTTCATTTACTTTTGTTTTAGTCAAGCTATCCCTTTTGTAACATCTGTTCCAGGGCTATAATCACAACTCGTTCTGTGCCTTGCTAGCTTGACGTGCTTTCTCCGTACACTCTATTTTCCATGGTCGACACTAATATACGAGGGTCACGCGCTGAGTCCTTGTTTCTCATTGTCGATTGGTTTTCGATAGTAAGTGCAGACTGGATATTATTCCGTTGAACTAGTTCCAACAGTTGGTGAACCCGACGTGACACGAACACGCAACCTTCTTAGGGACAACAAGACTGGGTCCATCTGTCCCTGGATCGATGCTACACACGTCAAATCAGTAGTTGGTTTCTGTACACACCGTAATAACGTTTGAAAGACGGATATGCAAAATCCAGGCAACCCGGATACCTTCAACTTTTGACAGAAAATTACAAGAAATCGAAGCTGGGCAGAGTACGAAGTACTATAGATGATGCGATGACACGTAGAATCATTTCGCATGAATGAACAGACCCACATCAGTTCACCATATGGCGTAGAAATCTAGCGTTTAGACGTACAGAACAAGTAGACAATCATTCGTCAAACACCTCATACATCTTAATGTTGAAGGAAACGGTGGTTCCGGTCACATATAGCGAGCAGCCTGGATGAACGAGAGGAGCGAAACGACAATATTGCACAGAATAAGATTACTGAAATATCTTGAAATTTCATTTGCTACCACGGGTCATCGGGTCGAATTACAGATTCTTGCAAGACAACACCACCAGGCAACATTATGTGATGATGGTTGAATCGTTCAAAAACGAAACAACTAAATCACCAACTTCATGAGTTAATGTGCTTACCAGATCCTAATCTCAGTAGGGATATTCACAATTCGCCTTTTACATGTACAAAATAACCTGAATGATGCTAGTTCAGACTGTATACGGATCGTTAAGGATGTCTGCATGTCGTCCATTTGATGAATGTGAACGTGCTTGCGTGTTCACCGATTCGTGTCGACGACGTCATACAACTTCAAATGCAAGCGTGTGTGTAGGTCCGATGGCTCGTGCCGTAATCACTCTGGCTCACTCTGTGCATCAGCGTTGTTCAGTATCATACAAGGCTAATTGTAGTGTAGGAACAATACATGCACGGTTTCTCAAATACTCACACCAGATCCCACCAAGCATAAGCAAGTATTAAGCTGGTGGGCTCGCCAGATTTGTTATTCCCCTGAGGGTATATATTCGTTTTTGTAATCGTAAGACATTATTTTTGTACACTCACTTCCAAAGTCGTTATTATTAGTGATCAAAGATGACAAGATTAGGAATCGGCCTTACCATTGTGCACTTCTTGTCACACTCGCGCTCTTATGGAGGCAGCAAAGCAAGGTTTTTATGGCTGGAGGCTACGTTCGCACTGCAAAACATTACTACATAACTTACAAAGTTTAATCATGGGTAGGTGCATTTCCATCTCATTTTACAGACAGGGTAAACAACACTGCAGTTACCAGACTCCAAGTAGCCATACGAATAATGTGTTAGTATTGGACGCATAAGCTTTTCGGACTGATATTGTATAAAACGGTTCCTAAGCGCAAATGAGCTTTGGGATCAGATACCATCACAAATTTTTCGCGTCTCTCAACGTTTAGTAAGCACCACGTTAAAGGAAGAATTTTTCTTCAAATGCAGGTTCAAGAGTAGCCTAAAGTTATACATGACAGTCTTGGTGACAATCCGCATGCTACTCTACCCTAATCAACCAATACGGTCGACCGCATCTAGGAAGTGTACGACCATTGGGTCTCAGCCAACGAGTCGATAAGGTCCTACGAAACCATGTTGACCAAATACTTGGCGTCACCGGTCAAACGCAGGCTAGAGGAAGTGTACAGTGCACAAAGCGATGGGTTAGCAGGCGCTCAGTATCATCATCGCCACTATCACCATGTGCACAGTTACACCGGTGATACACATTTTCAACTAACTGTCATACAATCACGCGATAAACATACCTTAACTAATGGATGAAAGGGACCCAATTACTGGAAAAGTTATCTCAACTTAAACAGTTGACATCAAGATGACTGTATATCGTGACAACAGGAAAGATGTGACCAGGAGGACCAAGATTAACCGGTATAAGAATAAGCGCACGCAGTAGCGTGCCTCCATAACGGGATATCACAAGAAGTAATGAAAACAAGGCTCAATAAAGTGGCCTGATTCGTTCAGGCAGCATGTAGTTTAATCTTACGTCGTATCAAATAGAATGGGTTTATTGACCGATAACTGCTATTTACCATCGGTGGACTGGCAATCGTGCAATGTATACCTTACTCCGATGCAATTACGCTTTCGTCAAAACACTGAACACGGTGGCAAACTTGCTATAATAGTGTAAACAGGGAGAAAAGTATGGGGATGAGCAAGTATACCGGCACAACGAGACTGGGCTCTGACGCAATGTAACGGCTTACACAGCCTGATGGTCTGTTGGGCTAAACTGGATGGTATGGTGCTCAAACAGACAGTCACTTATACTAGGTTGAAAGAAGGTGGGAATCTTTATCCAGAAAAAGTACCAGTTCTAGTATACTGCCGCTCACCCGCTGACTTGTAGTACATGTATTTATGAGAAAGATTTTGATTGACAACCTTAACTGCTCTCCTGTAAAGGTTTGGGCGTTCCTGATAGTAGTTTAATCCACATATAAGCACACATAGCAGTGGGGCGTTGCTGAGAACCACTAATGTATTGCTGCCTTTGATGACAGCGATTCGCAGCACCAGCGCCAGTGACTTCTCTTCGCCATATCAGACAGTGTCCTTAGTCAAAGATGTTCATTGTTCTTGGGGGCCTCAGTCAGGAATCCGGGAACGCCCTAATAAAGCAAGCTTCGGTTTCAGTGGCTTTTCATAACCCGAATTCAAGTTATACGTTAGTCATCAGGCTACTGTTTGTAGTCTAGTCTATCAATCGCAAACAAGGTACATTGTGACGAACAGTGAGTTGGCATTCGTAAGATGTGGTCAGGCCAATGAAGCCCGTAAAACGAGATTATTATACTGAGCGCTCGACAGAGTCTATCCATCCCGTAGGCACGTAGATGAACTTAATCATTGTCGACATGGTGTTACCATCACACGCTGCTGATAATTCGGAGAAAACGGTGACCGAAAACTGACACTTTGCGAACACTCTCAGCTCGGATTAGACGCAGCCGTACGATGGTATTGTACATTCGGCCCCCACTAAAAGACAGAGATCATGCCGGAGCTGCAGAGAGCATAAGTTGGCAAACACCATCTGAGCATTAGCTTTGGGATCCTATCGGACATTCCATCAGCGTTGACGCAGCTTCCAACTTCTCTGTTACCTTCAACGACTCACAGCCAAGGGTGCAGTTTGGTGGAGAGTTCTACTAATCAAGCAACAGAATATACTAAATTGGAGTACTACGGCCGTTAATCAGTCTAAGATGTTCTTGGCTCCCTGCGAACCCTGGCAGATCAGGATGATGCCGTCTGTGTACTTTGCCTCGAAGTCGAGTGCTTGGAAACGATTACACCGTCAAATCCGCAGTCCGTCAGGACGCACTCTTGGATTTTATCTACTGTAAAGGTGAACAGGAAGAGGAAAGTCAGACAACCTGGTCGCACCCCACTTGAGATGTTGAAAGTCGGTAATACGCTGTCATAGATCCAAACCTAGCCCGAGGTCTGGTGATACAGATGCATCCTTCCTCAATAGATAGTCCCAGAGTGCAGGTCTGTCAACCGAATCGAAGGCACCTATGATGTCTAAAGGAGTACAACTGTCGGTCTTCTACGTGAATGAAGTTCTGGCGGAGTATGACATGTTGTTCGTGCGTTTCGTTTACTCTATATACAATGGTTGCAATCACCTTCGACACAATAAACATCAGAGTAATCCCTCGGTGATTTGCACACAAACACAGCCATCTGGAACGGACTGGCTGACAAAGTTTCCAGAAGAGAACCATCAACTTTTCGACTGAGGACAGGCTTCTACGTATAAAAAAAGAAGCAGGGAGTTCGTCTGGACCGGGTAAGTTGTGACGTTCTAGGAGCATGATCTTCGGTTCATGAGGACAGAGGAACGTCAGACTAGTGAGCACAAGGAGAGCCCGGAAACAGTCAACGGCGTGGATGGTTATTTGCACTGCTGTTGCAAGTGCTCAGCCCAGTGTCCTAGACGTCGTCCCAGATTATGGATAGGCTCACTATTGGCTTCGCAGATTATTTCGGTCACACTCGGCTTTCTGCAACCTGTTGCTCGAATAAGACGGAAAGTCCTTTTAGGGGTCCGGCTTTTTTCATGTCAATGGGGTGTTGCGTTCATCAGGACTTTTGATTGTCTCGCAGGTGTATTCGGATTTCAAAACGACTAGTCCGGATGGGATATTTCGGCGGGCGTCAAGAAGTCTGAGTGGTGGCATAAAAACCCAATGGTTAGCAGCCGAATTAGCAGTAGCATCACATGAGACAGTACCATACCTATGTATTTCACGTCGTATATATGTTCAGTATGCTTCAATGTTGTCCGCGTTCTGTTAGGTACTCCGGAATGCGCTTTGCAGCCTCAAAACGCAAAGTGCTTCTGCAAGACTGCTGCGATTATGTAGGTTTAATGTTAGATAATGAATTCAAGGAGGTTGCTGACCGATTTGTATACCATGGAAGCTGCATCAGCGGCGGCGGCGGAGGTATAGGGAATGGAATAGAGAGGCGTATTTCTAAGGCTAGGGCGGTGTTCACTAATCTGAAACACCTACGGTGACAGAGAGGTATTCCCCTGAAACTTATGGGTCGTGTATATCAGACAACAGTGAGAGCTATATTACTTTACGGCAGCGAAACCTGGCCGCCCAAGGTAAAAGACGTGAACCGTTTTCATGTGTTTGACCACCGGTGTCTGCGTTCAGACGCTCATATCGGGCGGCACCAACAAGGAGGTTGGGAAGTGGGTACTTGGTAGTGATTGTCAAACGAGTTCTTTCGTTCAATCCTTACACTTGCACACACTTAGATGGTTAGGTCATGTATTAAGGATACCAGCTGGTCGTCTGCCACACCGAACACTCTGCCGACGCGCTGTGGCCGATTAGTGTAAGGTGCGAGATGGACAGATGATGACCTGGCGTGGGGAAATGAAACCGTTCATGAAGGGGTTAGTTACTATAGGTCGGGTTCGTCTCCCGGGCGAGGGACCTCGCGGCTCACATAACTGGTGGCTGGAGACGTTGGGTGAGATGGCGGCTGGTCGGGTTCAGTGACGTGAATGTCGTCGTTGTTTGTCTGAGTTGTATGTGAAGTGGGTGCATTTAATGACACGTGGCAGTGAAAGCTCTAAGGAAAGCCATCTTGTTGATGACGCCTTACCTTCACTCACAGCTTGATTGTTTGTTTGCAGGGTGTAGGTACCTTGATTTTGAATCTTTGAATATAGACGCAGCTTTTTAGTAGTTGGATGCCTTCTCGTCCTCCTTTTTTCCTGCCTCTCCCCATACAAGGTTTGCTTTTACTCTCTTTGTGGTTGTGGCAATTAAACATCAATGTGAACCACTGATGTATTGCTCTGTGATGACTGTGCTTAGACTATAGTCTGTCGGGGCATATGCTGCAACAATAAACAGACAGCGTTCGTGATGGGCACCTCTGTAAATGTGGTCAACTCGGGCTGGGTGATCAAAAAGTGACAGCTTTCGACCATTGGTGTCTCCGAAGCATTAGCAACATGTGGCGCTAACACTGTGCCGGCAATTACGACGTTTACTACGTGCCTTCGAGTCCAACAGCGCAAATACGGCTGTTCGTGGGTATCCTGTCAAGCAGCGACCTATCTGTGTACGCGCTAGAGGTAATCCCAACACTACCTTGGTAAATGGAATGAGCCGCAGTCTCCAAAAAGCTGAACGTGTACGCGCATAGTTTAGAAGCTGACGGAGATTGGAGTTGTAACGTTGTGCTAAAATCTTGAGCTGGAATTTCAGTGAGACAGTAGATATCGAAGGCCAGGGTCTCCAAAGTACGTGCAAGACCTTCTTGTTGGACTACCTGCATGAGTGTTTGAACAGTGAAGGCGATAGGCTTAAACGAGGTTCAAGGGGTAAGCAGAGGTTTGCGTCCATCAGATATGGATTCTATCTTGGCGTTTGGCACTACCGTTCTGGCTACGACTTCCGTTGTGGGGGCTCACCGAGCAAAGAATTATTCAAAAAAAGAGAGCAAACCAAGACTGGTTGGTTTGGTGTTGTAGAATATGACATGGGGGCAAGGCCAGCCGCTGACATTACGGTCAAAGAACTATGTCAACAACATGGAACAAAACCCATAATTTATACAGGCTCAGATTCTGTGGGTACTTCTCAGTTGAACAAGCCGGAGAAAGCGGTTGACTTGATGGGTCTCACTCAGGGCCTCTGGTACAAAAGAAACCAAACTCACAAGGCAGCTCGTTGTCTACTGGAGGCTGATAGACCAACAGTGGCTCGGTTCGTGCGTCCTTCGGATGATGCCCATCTATCCAGAATATTCAACGCACCCAGTATAAAGTTGCGAAAGAAGCGGTGCAGCATTTTGAAGATTCATCAAAGAGAGTGGATTTGGTGCAGTGGGCCTATCCAACCAGGGAGTCCAAGAACAACGGGGTTGTTGCGATCGGTGCCTCCTGCTACTAGGGCCCGGTGATCAAATTGGTTGATAGACCTTCGAATGGAGGTCAGACATTCAAGGCACCCAGAACACTTTTCGTTCCTATTAGAACCGGTGATCACCACGGTGATTCATATCTTTTCCTCGGGGTTTGGCTAGGGGGTGGTGGGGATTAACGAAATCCGTAAGCCATAGAAACGGCTTGTTGTCGGGGAGCCTGTGTTCCCGTTGGAGCATCTGAAACCGTTTTGTGGCAGAGTAACTTGTGCCAGGTTGCAATAGGGTTAAGCTTACGTGAGACTTTGTGGGAGACCTGGCTATCAACCATGCATCCACCACGCTCTAGTAGAACTGCCACACATTGTTCGCGACCGCTTATTCGTGGGGAGAACTATGTTTATTTCGTAGTTAACCGTCACATGGAATGCCGTTCAACAATCTACAGTGTGAGGACGCTGTCAGTGGTGTTGGGTTAGCCTACCCGTTTATCAGTACCGGGTAACGCCAATAGTCGTTAGACTCGAAGTAACCACAAAATTGCTTATATCGACCCAGCATCCTTCGGCTGATGCATTTTGTACTCCCGGAATCCTTCATTTTTCCTGAGTAGGCGAAACCAATTAATTGTCAGACGCGTGCAGAAAAGAAACACCAATTTCCCAAAACGGTCCCGAGGCTCAACAGTTTGAACGACTAACTACTGATCTTAAGGGATTGCTGTCGTTGAGTATTAATATGTTGTTCACACGTTCGTATCTCTAAATTTCACACTCAGCATACTCAACTGTTTGTATGAATTATTTATAATTGGCGGGCCATCCTGCATCCATTAGAATTGGGGATCCTCATTCGCCCGGAAGCTGCTGAAACACTGTACAAGCATAGCAATGAGTAGGACCACCAAGAAGATGGCTGAATTGAAATGTTCAATGTAACAGTATGGAGATCAGGTTTGTTTGAATTAGGATTCAAAGGATTTGACTGCAGTCAACGGGAACGTGTATCCTTCGAAATACTGTTAGATCATTTTTGTGCACATCCACAAACGTCACTTCTCAGGAGAAACTTTTGTTATACAACCGAAAATCTACGTCCTAATTAGTTGACTGGTCCGCGTCCGGTCCAAATAAGGAACATTCAACATATGGCCCCCTAGATGAGAATAAAGGTTATGAACGTAATTTATGGTATATTCGTGTCCGCCTATCGAATGGGAGGAAAGAAACAGTCTTTGTCTGACGCGTAACGGTCATCTGGACGGCTGTCCAACGGTATGACAAATTCAGGTAGTCCTCATACAGACACAACTTTCAGAAAAGAAATCACATTGCAGATGACCTACCTTCTCCTCCTCAAGCATTCGATTTAGATCAGTGATAACTTCCAACTCCAATTCCGACATATCCTCGATCACATCGGCTGGCAAGGAAACACACTATCAACAGAACCAAACACCAGCGGGTATAAATCAACAGACCGAGGAGCGGAAATGTTTGAAATCCCATGAACTCAAATTACGGTTGTTCATTTTTTTACTTTTAGATTACGGACACATACACTTCGAAGCATTAACTTAAGATTCATTATCGTCGAACTCCGTCTATACAGCATGCATGCGACCGACCTTGTACCTCCGGTGTTTCGTTCCGCTTATCAAATGTAAGGTCAATCTAATGCAACAATCGTTCTCACCAGTAGCGGTAAATTCAATGGGTTTTCACTTTGGTATTAGTGTACTCCCGTCTATGATCTCTCCTGCTTCTTTCACTTTCATACAGCCGTAAGAAGGCATGTATTCTGGGTTTTTGTCCCCTCAATCACATCACTACCGCCCGTGTGGCTTGCTACACTCACCAGAATGATGCCGGACAGCCAAAAAAAAAATATAGGAGTACCGACGCCAACAGTCACTATAGTTGTCGACAACAAAATGCTAGCAACCGACGCTAAAGCTTAGCTGCAGTACACATAAGAATAAGGAGTTCCGATTTTGAGATAAAGGAAGGGAAAGTGAGGGGAATTACGGAGTGAAACTAAAACAATCGGCATCTGGGTGCTTACGTCACCAACACGAAAGACAATAATATAACAGCGGTTCGGGCTGATGATTACCAACTGCAAGAATACGTCCAGTTGGCAAATAAAAGTGAAAAAGCGTCTGCAAAGTAGCTTATCTGCAACCGTCACTACCTCGTTTTATAAGTAGCTCGTACTAAACAAAAAACTAAATCGACCGAAGACAGCATCTACCCAAGTTGCGGCTGACGGTAATAAGGTAGCAACAAGAAAATCTCCGAGTATCTTTCACTTTATCTCCCAATTATTTGCCCATACTTCGCAGACGAGCAGAAAACTCAGGCTTCTAAACTGGCTGTTACATTCCCAGAGACCAGGTGGGGGACCTTAGTGCAGAAGACGAAAATCAACCAAGATTCTTATCCTACTAGTGGCCGATTTGGCTGCCTTCCGGCAAAAACTTGATTGGCTATCTAGTGAACTTTCGGCCCGTTGAGCACACGCGGCAACAAACAATGAGCCACCGCTTTTAATACATGATATAAACGTCTGGATTTATACATTTTTAGGGTATGAATAGAGGTTGGCTGAACCCCACTGCCAAAACTAGTCTTCAAGACATCTTACCATCCATTTGTCGATGCCATTTGCTGATTAGTGATGAACTCGAACAGCGACAGTTAAGGTCCAACAGTCCTGTTCAGTTACGTGGTAAACTGTATGAATGAGGCACTCAGAGGTAGCACGCAGACTGATACTGAGTATGCGTACGACAATGATTCAAGTAGGTCTTTAGCAGACATCGTACAAGTTATATTATGACTGGTTTCCATAGGATACGATTTGCACTTTCGATGTGAGGCAGTTTCTTAACATTGAGTTGAGACTAATATTATCAAGGCAGTCAAACCGCTCGGAAAAGTTGACCGTTTTGTTTTCCTGAGAAGTAACACCTTATTGGCCCGTGACGTAGCTGACGAGGGCATGTCAAAAATAACCGACCGATACACACGACTCACGCCGCAGCGTACATGGTTGGAGTTTTTGTTGTTTTTGATAAACTAGCATGGAAACTGGCACTTGGACGGGCAGGGTTTGTAAAACTGAATACATAGACGTTTGGTGACCAACTAACATGTGTGGCGAAGAGCGTTGTTGAATTTGTTGTTCTCGGTGACGCTGCGGCTACTATGACAGTCAACATCCTCATATTTTTCTTATTTGTAGTTTTTGTGTCGTCTGTTTAACCTCCTAAGTCATGACTCCCGTCCTGTGTAATTATGACCCGTTTAAAATTAGCCACGTCCACATGTGATCAGAATGTACGAAGTGTTAATCCGAAGAACATGACATGATTTGCGTCTTTTCACTGTTTCATTCAAGTTCAGTGAAGTTAAGTTTTGGGCTTTTGTATACAAATAGTTGGATGTCATGCGATAGACAAGACCGAATGTGAACTGGACCTTGTCCAACAAACTCATTCATTAGTGTATAACAACCACGAGTCTCATCGGATGATACCGTGGCTCGAACCGTCATTCAACCCAGTAGTGACGAGGAATACTTTAGAGGCAAAAAATCATCAAGAGAACAAGAAGCAAAAAAAACCGGTAACCTAATCCTGTACAAGGTAAGTCGTGTTGACTTCGACTTCAAGATGAAAACACGTGTTCTGCCACATACACCATTTGATTTTCGGTCACGACGCTCCTGAAAGCCTTTGACTGATAGCACGACGACAGACGAACGTTAACTAATAGCACATATTCACAACCAGGAATCGTACAAAGTTAGAAGAAATACCACCAGAATGTGTTGATGTTCTCTATAGAATGGTGGAAAGTATATGGGTTAAATTGTTATTTATCGTACGGAAACGTAGGAAAAAATGCATATCCGACTGTGAAAGTCACACAGTTAATCCACTCTGTTGAATGTAAGTGAAAATCATCTATGACTTTGCCAGACAACTAGCAATAAAAGCTATTCAATGATTAAAGTCGGACCGGAACGCTGGATATGCGAGACCAGTTACACAAAAGGACAAAACTGGAGTAAGCCGGCAGTAACCAGACATGTAAAGCAAGTAGATTTCGTCCTCTACTAGGAAAACCTGCATACATGTATCTGCTTCGAGGTATTCCCTTTTAGATGAACCGTTAAATACCCGAAGTTTGACTTATCCGTTGTCAAACAAGCAAAAACGTCCTCTGTTTTTTTGGGGGGCTAGGTACATCTGGAGCACTGTAGAAAGTTGGGTAGAAAATGAACATATTCACTATGAAATAGCACCAAAAGGAGCAATGTTCATAAAACTGATGAATATTACTACACTCCCTTTCATACATACTGCTGGTATGCTGTGTGATCTGTTTTCATGTTGTCAGCTGTGTGCGTTCGAAAGCGTAGTGCACTGGTTCACGGCAGTTCGTAATGTTCTATCATTGAAATCATAACCAATAAATATTGTCAGAATACTGTCATTCGTTGTCTAGGATAAGTGGCGAAGGCAAACGGTTACCACACAAATATTTCACAGGTTTACTGTAATTGTCTGGTGTGACCACTTGGTCAGCTGTCCAGGCTAACATCAGAATGGGACTGTTGTTATCGAGAGAACGAAACCAGATGGACCAATTCTTATAGCGATGAGCCGACCAAGCTACAGTGGTCCAGTAAAAACGTAATTCATGTACGTGCATATCCTGTGAAGAAGTACATGACCAAACTGAAGAAACAGCAGTGTCAGTGTAGACAATTTGTCTGTTCTATGTAGTAAAACACACGGAATATCAGAGAGCCTAACTAATGGTAATCACTTCTACCAGATGTGGCTAAAACAGTAGCTTGGTCTAAGAGCCACTTTCTAGTATTTCGAGAGTACTAGAGGCTCTTTTAGAAGTCGAACTTTGTGCGCGTCTACTCTTACAAAACTTTGTTTACTAATACGAAATACATGGCTTTCGAAAAGACTGCTCCTGCACAAGGAGCAGACTATTACCAACTGACCAGTGGACGAAAACAGTAAACCGGGGATGTGGATGATGTCGTACACCCAGATTTCGCCAAAACAACTGGTCGAATGAAACATTTGATTATGACTGATAGTCTGTGCCATAACGGAGTGCAGGGTAACATCGACCTTATTGATGAAGTGTCGACTGTCCTCTGGTTATCTGAAACGTTTCAGTAGGATACATTAAAATCTTAACCTTAGTCTGTCTTTACATCTTATTCTCATCAATACTGTTTGCTGTGGGTTTTTTCTGCTTGTGAATCCCGTTAAAATGTGGCGATGAATCGACACTCCCAAGACCTGTTCCCCTCGATAAAATGACCCGGACATTCTGTTTAGTTGGTCCAGTACGAACAGGGTTAAAGTCAACGCCAGGAGAAATAAGATGCATATTCGGTGCTTATCGAACATAACTTACCGCCCGAAAAGTCTCTGTCTACACGGTTAGGAGGAAAAGGTTTGGGATTTCTGTTTCGAATACTCTCTCGAGCAATTAGAAGTGAGTGGCGAAGGCCAACAACAGAAGTGAGCAAAGGCACAGATGGTAAGCAGGAGGTATATGACATAAAACAGACGTGTGATAAATCAGCCACAGTGTGAGGGAAGTAAACTTATGATCGAAATCTTCAACAGACAACAGAGGCACATCATCCGAGTGAGAACTTTAATGATTGACGAACAATAGAGGGATACAAGATCCGGCCGAGGAGGACCGCGGATAACCTGTGGTCGTGTAGGCACAAAATGTCTGACGAGGTCAGGGTCAATGCGACTCAGTTAAACCTGGCGGATGAAGAGACAGAGAGAGCAGTTAATACAATGTATATCATTGTACGTTTTTTGCGGTTTACTCGCGTCAATCATCTCACTGATCACATCCAAAGATGACTCAAGGCTGTATGAAAAACCTTCGATCTCTCTGAAATGTTCAACACCTGGTACAACTAAAGGCCATTCGCAACTATCAGTGGCTGCGTATCTAGGAGGTCAAGTTCGTTGATGTAAAATGAGGAGAATCCAACAACAAACTGTATGGCCGACTGTGAAACCGGTTAAAACAGTTCGTCATACAAAGCAGAGCTTTACTTATAATGAATGCCCAAATCTAATGATCAGCTCATTCGCCTGTCTTCATCAGTCGATGGCTTGCTTGATTTCACTGGATTACATGTCATTAGTATAGTCCGTAATGGTGATTTTTGATGCAACAATAAGGCTCGGTTTATTGGTCTTTTTTTGCGTGCTAAGTAGTTCCGCAATGTTGGTCGTCGAGTTCAATCAAACCAAGCGAAGCACATCATCATTTGTTCACTATATCGCGTAAGTATTGGTGAGTATATCTAGCTTTGCTAATTAGTCTGAGGTTGCGTCCAGTACAGCAGGCTGATGGGAGATGATTCACTCAACGCGCCACACTGCTCCCTGTAACACATTTTCACCCAGTCTTAAAGGAGGCAGTTTCTGATGAGATATCTTGCCAAAATAAACCACACCAGCGACAAGACTTTGATTCATCACCTCCATCACTTCTCATTTGCAATTGGTACATTTGTGGAACAGCATCTGAAATTTTAGTTGACGGTGTCAGGCAGCTCGTAGTAAGATAAGCCTCGGTATCCCGTTAAACTAGCCTCTCGCGTTTGGCCGTTAATTGGCAGATACAACATACTCACATACGTCCTCTGAGACCTCGTTTACCCCCAAGTCGCCTATCCATACTATGACGGCCGTTGTAACAACAACCTTTGCTGTATCGACTGTCATCTAGATGTTAGACGAACAAGGTTGGTCACCTTGACCGCCCGTGATAAAGGGGCAAATCAAATAAATTAAGAAATCAGCGAAATGACAGAACGGGAAGTCCGGCGTTGGTTGGATTTAACCTCTGCAGTGGCAACTGCAGCGAATGGTTGACTATTAAGGTTTAATCCTAGAATCAGCAGCAAAGTAAGTAAGTATTCAAATACGACAACGAGAATATAGATAAATGTTAACATTAATGTTAGTCATAAAGGTTAATGAGCAACAAGAGTGACAAATCTAGAACAAACTCCGTCCCTTCGAACGATGCAACGCCGCCGGTTTTACGTGCAGGGGACTGGCTCTACACAAGAGTACGAACACACAGAGTCAGCTCAAAATCGCAATAATCGTATAGCTCATTACAGGCATGCCTATACTTGCATGCAATCCCGATTAAGGTGAACAGGAATACAAGGGGAAAAAATACGCGCGCACCGAAAGTGTGTTGTGAGGTCGATTCAAATGAAGGAAAAATGTTCATTTTGTATAAAGACAACTCATGTGAGCCGTAGATAAAAGTAAAGAAAAATACGAAAATATGAATAGTGTCACAAAACCTGTTTAATCGAGTAAGTGTATACAAACACTGACGGATATTTCCGATTTATCCAATCGGTAGACCGAGAATAACTATTTCAGCGATTGTAGAGACCTGGAGACTTCATTGGCCTGCCTGCGGTATGATGTGTAAAATAGTTCCAAAACTCATAGTTACATATTGTATCTAGGCTATTAAGAAAGTTCACGTGGTGCGTGCTGTCTGATTGTTTGTCTGCGTGCCATGTAACTACGCCGCGAACACGAACGCACACGTGTGTTACAACACATACGGTTTAATCGCTCGTCGACGGCCGGTCTCTAGCCACTCTAACTAACCTAGGTGTCGGTGCC